>JAFBJS010000377.1:632079-650368 GCA_016785265.1 Paraplagusia blochii | reverse complement strand
CTGAACATGTCCAAACCATCTCAATCTGTCTTCTCTAGCTTTTTCTCCAAACCTACCAGTCTGTGTTGTCCCTCTAATCACCTCATTCCTGATCCTGTCCATCCTTGTCTCGTCTAAAGAGAATCTCAGCATCTTTAACTCCTCCACCTCCAGCTCCACCTCATGTCTTCTGTCTCTAGAGGTTACATTGGGAGCAATGTACCCAATGTCCCTCCTCTGAACATGTCCAAACCATCTCAATCTGTCTTCTCTGGTTTTTCCCTGATAATTAATGATTACACTAATGGAGACGTCAATATCAACCTGTCATTCAATAAAGGAGATTTCAGCAGGAGTTAAAAAGCTTTTCAGAACTGGTCCAGGATTTGGACACATTCAGCCTGATGAATTCTGACTGGTTGGAGTGAAAGCTTTCATCAAACGTCATGGAGACGTTCTCTCTAATCTCTAATCAAATTGTTTTAATATTAATAATGAAATCAGAGAAATTATCAGTTTCTCTGTTGAAAAATTACTGACTTTCAAAAAACAAATGTCAACTTATTCATTCATCTTCTTCTGCTGGGCCGTTGCCGGGTCGCAGGTGCAACTGGCACCACCCAAATCATATTGCACCATATTCGGGTGCATTGTGATTCGGGGACAGTGCTGTGTTCAGAGCACCTCAGTGGCAACCTGGCTGCTGGGGGATTCAAACCTGGAGCCCTGCAGACCCAAGTCCGCTTCCTTAACCACTAGGCCACCACTGCCCAAAATGTTAACTGTTTCCGAAATGTAATAAACAATATTCTATATAAAGGCAGCTCTGATATTACTATGTAATATAATACTGATGTTGCTGTTTGTCCCCAAAACTGCAGTCAAAGTTTCAGGACCTCATTTGCGATTTGACTCATTTGACCAGTGGTTGGTCAGATCCATATTAACTTGACGTGACGTGAATTCTTTCCAAAGTTTTTCGGGCGATACTGTTACCGTAACAACAACAACAACAACAACAACATCACATCCTGACACCAGACGTCATTGTGAAGTCGTGGAGGACCAAACTTGCAGTTTTCCAATTTGGACAGTGTCCCCGTCGTGCAGAGTCTCCGAGGAACAATGCTTCTGTACGTGCTGGCTGTAGAGCACATCTATTCTCTTCCTATCTTTCTTTCACTGCCACAAAAGCCTGCAGACTCACAGGCCTGCCAGCAGCAACCCTCAATGTGGAACTAGACCTTATATGTGTGTGTGTGTGTGTGTGTGTGCGTGTGTGTGTGTGTGAGGGAGTGTGTCAGTGTGCGCGTGCACGAGTGTGTCTTCCTGGGTGTGTTTGTAAAAAGCACTCACTAAGCTCTAACGGGTGTGCAGTTGTTGCTAAGAGACAGGCAGCAGCTCTGAAACAGCATGGCGGGGTTGTATAAGGGGGGGGCACGGAGAGGGAGAGAGAGGTGGTGATGGGAGGAGCAGGTGGGGTGTGCTCCACAGAGAGGTTCAGACAGATAAGAAGCGTGGGGGCGGCAGAGAGGGAGGGAGTGAGGTGGGGAAGGGGAAGTGGGTCAGGGGGTCCGCAGAGACTGAGTGACACCGTGCACAGACTTAACCGACCATCCGTCGCCGCTTCCTCCCAACATCGCCAAAGTCCTGACGGACGCTCCCGGCTGGAGTTCCCGAAATTCATGACTACGGATGTGTCGACGCTCAGCGATGCCAAAACAAGGTCAGTGGGCCAACTTTAGCCCGTCTGTTGTGTACAAAATAAGCAAACCAAAACACATATAGCACTTACATAAGATAAAAAAAAAGTCATTTATCTGGTTTAATAACTTTGGAGAAATCCAGGTCAATGCAGAAACAAACAAACAAACAAACTATATTGATAAATATTAGGGACGTCTGTTATCAACTTTTCACCAATCAAACACTTGATTTTTTGGGGGGTTTTTTTTACATGATATCGTTATAGTTAAGCTATACTGGTATCGGCTTTTCATTAAGGTGATGGGTTAAACAATGTCCTTACTATAGGGACATAAGTGGTTTCACAAAAGTTAATAAACTATATTATCGCGGATAATATTTTTTTATCTGTACTAACGACTATATGAGTCACTGGCGCCATCTTTCTACATACAATACCCAGATTAGTAAAAAAGAATGAAAAAATAGCTGCAATACTGCCATCTAGTGACTTTGACTTTCATCCACAGCCGGTTACCCCCCAAAACTATTTGCAGTGGCTACATAACTTAGCAAAACTCTGATATTACACAATTACACTAAACTCATTACCTTAAACAACTAGGCATGTCCAATGTTAGCATAATCTTACGATAATCCCATATGCTGTTAAAGTAAATACTTGATTTCCGGTTTCCGACATTTACCAATATCGGTGTAGTGGGGCTATACCGGTATCAGTTGGTTAAGGAAGTTAAGTACAACCTGCTTATTAAGGTGATGGGTTACAAATTGTTTCTTACTATTTGGACGTCAGTTCTTTCACCAAATTTAATAAACTATTAATCGCGGGATAATATTAATAGTGAGTCACAGGCGGCATCTTCTACATACAATACTCTGATTAGTAATCAAGAATTAAAAAAATTGAGCTGCAATACTGCCATCTAGTGGCTTTCATCTACAGTCGGCTAGCATAATCCTACCAAAATTTGGCTTAAATTGATCGTTTATTTCCTACGTTAATAAAAAATTCAATAAAACAATGCCTAAGTTTTCCCAAGTTATTTGTGCCATGAAAAATAGTTTTGGTGGGAAAACCAGTGATATATGTAAGTCAAAGTCACTAGATGGCAGCATTGCAGCTAATAAAAATTACATTTCAATAATTAAGGTATTGTATGTAAAAAGGTGATGTCAGCAATTTGCTGGAATCTCAAAATGGGTTCTCTGATGTTTACCTCAGTTTTGGGGGCAAATGGTTTACACATCGGTATTGGTCGATATTGGTTCAGGAAATTTATTTGGATAACATCCGAACAAAAGGATATTGGCAAAAGTAAACTAATAATTACTTATCAATAACAAACCCCTATCTTACAGCGATGGTACTTCATTAATATATTCACAAATATTTGTTATAATGTTTATTTGTGGTTGAGAACAAGTTGAAAGTACGCAGTAGCTGTCAGTAATGAACATACTCTAGGGGGCAGCGTAGTTTACTGTTATTTATACTGTTATAATGGCAAGTCAGGACATACTAGTCGGAGGATATTTACTGTACGTTAGTTCGTAAAAAAAGAGATAAAATGAGAAATATTTTGCAGACGATGCGATGATCTAATGATAATTCCTTTTTTCGCCTACTAACGACGTCGTGATATATCAAGGCTTCACTCGGGCCTCACTCTGAAGTGATGTGACTCCAGAGTCGTCCTTCATAAAACCTTCACCTGTTAATGTCAAGCAGCGGCTAAAGAATCGTCCTCCTGTTGATTTAGAGACTCATTTATTTCAGCCGAGAAGTTGCGAGTCTGACACCCACTTGCGGGGCGTCCTCACCTCGTCAGTGACTCAGCCGGAGCCGCACTTTGAAACACATACAGACGGACGGTTGAGTTCAACCTGGAGATGTTTGCTACAGAGATGTAAAGGGGAACTCTGGACTCTAAAATGTTGACCTGGAAAGTCGGAAAGACGGGTTTGGTCCAAACAAAGAACAGTCACACTCAGCTGCTCCTTCTCTGAGCCACAGTGGACGACCAGGTTGACAGAGGTGGAACAGCTTTTACGCTGAACCCAATTTTTTTCCCAGACTCTGGGACCGGCAGCGAGGGACGAAGGCATGATGGGAAACTCGAGGTGAAATGTCTTACTTTGGGACACGAAGCTGAATATAAACTTGGGATTTTTGCTCTGTTCACACCCACTGAGGTGGAGGCGACTGTGGAGCAGACGTCTTTATGATCAACTGGTCCAAAGAATTCACATCCAGGAAAGATTTGCTACATAAGGAAAGGAAAGAAAGGAAGGAAGGAAGGAAGGAAATCAAACTTCTTTTCATTGTGACATTGTGATCGACTCCACTGCACACACCGAAATTTTCACTCCTGTGGTATGAGCTTTTTTTTCAGCAGAAAATGTCCTGGTTAGTTTGGTCAATAATGGAGAAATAAGGAGGGATAAAGAAACGTTGACACATGATTGGTTCTTGCAGATGATTGACAGATGCGTCCACTTGCAGCATGACCGTATGACGCTCTTATTTAAGGCAAAGGTGACAGAACTGTGGGATCAGACTAAGGAGAGAAGGTAACCAATCTTTTTCTCTTTTTTTTTTTCAGTTTCTCTCTGGTTCTGTACCCTTGACTCGTGGTGATTTATAAAACCGACCACACGCTCCATCAGGAACAGTAGGACTGTGGGGGGAAATGACCGGAGTATCAAAATAAATCAACACAGACTCAGGTCTAAGTATGTCCTCACAGATTTGTCACTACTCTTGGTATTCTTTTAGTTGGAATAACATGTTTATTAACATAATACCTCAGATTTATTCAATGTACTGCCTCTCAAAATGGGGTACGGGGCCCCCTATGGGGCACTTGGAGGCGTCTGAAGGAACATAAAGGGCTTCCCAATAGAATATGGCACTAGACTGAAGCGTAACAGTGCTGTAATGCGTGAAAGAAACCAAGCCTCCAGACACTAGGGGGCAGCAGCTCATACAGAGGTTTGAATGGACAGAGATAAACATATTGTCAGGTTCTCAGAATCTCTGCCTCAGTGTGATGTGATGAGAACTTGATGCTTTAAATAAGTCTACTACCTGCCTCCTGCTGGTGGAGGTTCTACTGATCCACTGAAGGTTTTGGGTGGATTATTCTTCTCTGCAGGTCTCCATCAACTTACTCCGTACCTCAAGACCAAGCTTCATGTATCGCCTTAAGTCTTTAAATGTTGAGACCAAATCCCAGCCTTAATTTTAACGCCTTGACACAGTGATGAAAGACTGGTTCTAACCAGGCCGGAATAACAGAACAATGGGCTAAGGGGGCTGCAGCCTAGGGCTTTGCCACCAGGGGGGGCATCAGGTTGCTGATGTCAAGTGACTAACATTAGTAGAAGTAGTCTACTCATAATAATCTTACTCATGCACTGATAATATCTTCCTACCTTCTCTTTTACAACTGTTTGATAAATAATACAGGTATTTAACGTTTATAAAATTGCGCTGCCACCTCTAAAACAGAAGGTAGGTAGATATTATGGTATTAAATATCTATAAAAATGTGCTACCACTCCTTAAAACAGAGAATAGAAAAATATTATGGGTGTTTTATATCTTTAGGAATATGTTGCCTCTTTAAAAACACAGGGTAGGAAAATATTATGGGTAGGAAAATACTTCAGAACAAAGGCACCCACACTTTATGTTATGTTGTGAAGCCTTGGTCAGTTACACCTTTTTACTTATAGTCTCTATTGACTTGAAGGGTCTCCTTAGCTCCAGGCCTCAGACAGTGTTAGTCCAGACCTGGGTTCTAACTCTGACCTAAACGTACAGCGGTACTTAAGACCGGAACTGCTAGACTTGATCCTGGACTTGACCCGTCTTAGGTCCGTCTCTAAACTCATCCTCACCTCGGACACTCAGGACTGAGGTTTAACTTAAACTCAGACGCTAAAACCAAGAACTGGACCAGAACGCTGTGAGGTGACTAACGGAAAATAATAGCAGCTACGCAGAGACATTTCCACTCTACCTAAATAAAACCGCGCACAGAAAAATTACCAGGTCCTGCACTAATCGTTCAGTGCAGTGCAGCCCATGAGGCAGTGAGAGCTGGAGTTCAACCCCGTCCAAACTCTTCCAATCAGCAGAACTACTGTACGGTTTCCAGAGCTGGAGGGGCTGTAAGTCCACAGACGAGCCAGCGCAGGATACAGAGGTGGAATCTGGAATCTGTCTGTGCTGTAGGACGGCAAGGGTCCAACCCACGGGGACACCTGTCTGCCTCACTCTGACCTCCTCTCTCTCTCTCTCTGCCTTGCACCCCCCTCCGCCCTGAAACTCAAGGTACCCCGCCAGCACAGGCACCTAATGATTGCCATCATCAGTGTGCGCGCCGCGTCCCCCTGCCAGGAGCGAGCACGTCCACACACTCCAAGCATGCAAATGAAGTGAGACGAACACATAAACCATATGTCCAGACAAACACAAACACAGGCGGACATTAAGACTCGCAACTGAACAGACTTGACAAACAAACGCAGATCCAGGAGAGGAGAAAAAGTCCACTGAGTCCTCCACCCAGGACCTATGTCTGGTGGAGAGTCTCAGTGTCAGAGTGTTGTTTCTGGACATGGCGTGTTGGAGTGGAGGTGAGGAGGAGTGTCTTTCTCTTCATCATCATCACCTCCTTTATTCCACATACACCTAAGCACACTTCCCTTTCATCACACACACATACTCTCCCTCCCTCACCCGCTTCCTCTCCCATGACACCACCTCTCCCTCTACCCTCCCTTCTTCAACTTCACCTGACACCATCCTCTCTTTCCCTCTTGCAAGCAGTTTCCTGGCGCTGCTGACGACCGCCCCGCGCTCTGATCATGTGACCGACCACAGCAGCTGGGAACAGACGTGAGCAGCAGCAGCAGCAGCAGCAGCAGCAGCCTGTACATGTAGGAAAACCATCAAAACATGTAACCAAGGACGTACGAAACCTGCAAGTACTCGCTAATGAAAGTAGTCAAAATGAGTACATATCGATCAGTTGATATTATCGTTATGACAGTAGCTAATTTATGTAATTATATAAATTAATCGCTAACTTTTACCAAATATGCCATTTTGCCAGTTTGCCACTGATGTGCTACCACCCCTAAAACAAAGGGTAGGAAGATATTATGGGTATTAAATACCTATAAAAATGTGCTACCGCTCCTTAAAAGAGAGGATAGAAGAATATTAAGGGTGCTTAGAATCTTTAAAAATATGTTACCACCTTAAAAACAGAGGGTAGGAAAATATTATGAGTAGGAAAATACTTCAGAACAATGGCTTTATGTTGACCCACTGTCAGCATGAAGATCGAGCATCAATCATATCTTCCTACTCTGTCTTTTAAAGGTTCTAGATAGATATTATGGGAATTTGACATTAATAAAAATGTGCTACACCCTCTAAAACAGAGGGTAGGAAGATATTATGGGTATTAAATACCTGTAAAAATGTGCTACCACTCCTTAAAAGAAAGGATAGAAAAATATTAAGGGGGCTTAATATCTTTAATAATATGTTACAACCTCTAAAGCATGGGGTAGGAAGATATTATGGGTATTAAAAACCTATAAAAATGTGCTACCAGATTAAAGGAAAAATATTATGGGTGTTAAATAGCTCTAAAAATTGTTACCTCCTTTGACACAAAGGGTAGGAAAATATTCTGGGTAGGAAAATACTTACGAAAGTAGGGTTCTTAGATGTTTACCTAAGTTTCAGGGTCAAATGGCTACATAAATTGCATCGGTTGACATCGGAAGTTATTATCTGCAAAGTTAGATATCGGCAGAAATAATATCAGACGCCTCTGTAATGATACCCTAACAATACAATGCCTGGTTTTGCCGTACTAGCTGGATTTGCACGTACGGTACTGGGACGTTTATCTCAGTTTTGGGGTATCGGAATCGGAAATTAAGTGCTAGGACAACGTTTACCTCACTTTTGGGGTATCGGAATCGGCTAGGACAATATTGGTTATTGTCAGCTTCAGTCCAGGATGGAGTTCGTACGTGTTTACACAGTGACATAAACACAGAAGTCGGAGACAAGATGTTGGTCCACGTAGCCGCACTGTGGAGAACACACTGACACGCTCACCGACACACGTCCTCGCGCACGACCAGACCGACACGCAGACACGTACGGTCCTGCACGTCTCCCACACTCACTCTGAGGAGGAGAGGACACACAAACCAGATGCTTGGACCCGACACACACTCAGACCTTGAGGCCAGTGTTTTGGAGCGGGGGCCTCTGTGCTGCGGCCCTGACTTCCTGACTCCTCCTCTTTCCTCCATACTCCTGTTCCACAGTTGCTGTGGGAGATGCTGCTGCTGCTGCTGCTGCTGCTGCTGCTTCTGCAGCGCCCGTTGCCAAGGAGAAGGCTGCTGGCTGTTTGAACAACAATGGCCGCCTTGTGAACATTCCAACTGTAGGTACTGACAGCCCATCAGCCCCAGCTCCTTCACAAAAAAGTGTATACACACATGCTGCACACACACAGCATGATCACACAACAGTGGTTGTTGGCCTACAGCCTGGACCAGGTGAACACACACTCTCACACACACACACACACACACCCTCAGACTTATCTGCACACATCCGAAGAAATTATGACTTCTGCTGAGAGTTAACACTCCAGTTCCTCACTGTCTACCTGCACCATCACACACACACACACACACACACACGCAGCATTCATCCATCTTCCCCCCTTCTTCCCGACTCCTCTCTGTCTTCTCCTCTTATCTCCCCCCCCCACTCCTCCACCTCCTTCTGCTTTCCCTCTCCTCCTCTTCTTCTCGGTCTTCTCTCAGGAAGCATGCGTTCTCACTCCGAACACACAATGAGGACACGCGTTCACACACACACACACACACATGATCTCTTTCTCTCCTGGAAGGTAGTGAATCTCCCTCGTCCCTCGGGGGGTGGGGGGGACGCTTCCTCCCGGAGAAGGAGGGAGGAAGAGGGAGGACGGGAAATGAGGGTGGAAGGAGGGAGGAGAGAGGGTGAAAAACTATATTCACCATGGGGGGGGTGTGGGGGGGGTTCATGGACAGACCTCTGAGACTCTGATTATCTGTCTGTATCGACAGGACGGCGTCAGAGCTGAGGTGCTGGAACGCTGAGAGAGTTCTGAAGCCAAATTAATGGGCGGTGGAGTGAGGTGATGGTGTTGGTGATGTTGGTGGTGATGGTGTTGGTGCTGGTGCTGAGGAGAATCACTAACAAGTCTCGGCTTATCCTCTGACTCACTGTTTTCAACACACATACCCAGACACACTCCCGCCGCGCCGCTAAAAACACAGATAACTCTGACGCACGAGCGCGAAACGGCAGCAGAGAATCAGACATACTGTACATGTGAGAGTGTGTTGACGTACGTGTGTCGGTGTGTGTCGGTGTGTGTCGGTGTGTGTCGGTGTGTGTCGGTGCGCCAGACAGAGACTCTGCTCTACGGCGCGGTGTACATCTGTATGTCTGCGTGTTTTTCCCCATCCCTCGCTCCTCTTTAATAATTGAGCTGATTCTGTCCAGCTTGTTAGGGAGGTACACAGCAGCTTCACACTCTCTCTCTCCTCTTCCTCTCCTCCTCATCCTCCACCTCCCCCTTTTCATCCCTCCATCCTGTCACTCTCCCTTCCATTTATCACTTTTTCCTCCCTGACCCCTCTGTCCTCGCCAGTTTCCCCTCTCCTCCTCTCCTCTCCTCTCCTCTTCCTTTCTTCCTTCTCAAGAAACCTCCCCTTCCTCCTCTTCCTCCCAGCTCCACTGCATCCCTCCACCCCTGTGACCTCCATCATCCCTCCACTCTCGCCTCCCTCCCACAACCCTCCGGAGGTGAGAGGGCAAAGCTTCCTCTGCGCTGTCGGACTCAAACCGGCTGCAGCCAGCCCCCGGGTGAGAGGTGGACGAGGGTAGAGGGTGAGGAAGGACAAGTAGATGTAAGATGGGGAAGAACGAAAAAAGTAAAAAAAAAGAAAAAGAAAAAAAAGGAAAAGGAAGCAGAGGATGGGACTGACGAAATGACAGACACAGCGGAGGAGGAGGGGTGGAAGAGGAGGCAGGAGGAAGGAGAAGGAGAGATGTCTTCTATTGAAGCGGTGCCTTTGGCGAGGAGGAGACGTTTTATGAATGTAGTGTGTGGGAGGTGACAGAACGGAGCATTCAAGTGCTGCTTACACTAACGCTAAATGGTTGAGGTGTATGAGTGAGTGTGCGCGCCCGCGTCGGCTTGTGTTTGCGGGCGCGCGTGTTAATGGCCTGTGGCGGCGTCCTCGGCCCGTCCTGGCGACCACTCCACAGGATTTATCCTGCAGGTTCGTACCTCCGCCTACAGGGGGCGGAAGCTTTAAGACGAACGGTCGAGATTCAAGCCCAAAACCTCATGGTTGACTGTGCATCAGACTCCCCGAGTGTGTGTGTCGTATCTGTGATGGTGATGATAAAAGTTGCAAAAACTGAAACTCATGTTGCTCGGTCGATGTTATTGGCCTCAGATTCGCATAATTACGATATATCAATAATATCGTTATCTGTTTTCCCTCCGATAAAGAAAATCGGAAAACTCAAGGCCCGGGTTTTGGCAAATATTCTGGAATCGCACATAAAATCCTGAGACATATTTCTAGTTTTGGGGGTAAACAGCATCATGTATCGGAAATTGATATTCGGGAGTTTTCGCACAATATCGGATATCGGCAAACGTAATATCAGAATTGCCTATATAAAATATTGATTGTCATTTTATTTTATATCTTACGACCCTCGCCATCGTCATTGGTCAATCTCAGTTAAAATGGCTAAAACGTCCAGTAGGCTCGCCCCCTGCAGGAAAGAACGGTGTGGTGCAGTTGTGATTTGGGTGGCAGTCGTGGAAACTGCTGCCCCAGTGATCCGGTAACAAACAGGAGAAGACACTGATAATTAGCATCGTAACGAAAAACTATGACAAAGACAGCTGATCTGAGAACTTCACTCTCACCTGGCCTGGATGGGTGGAATATTTCTTTTATACACGGTTCTGATCCTGAATCAGTCCAGAGAATCTCATAAATTGCTGAGTAATAATAGTCCGACGGTGCGTTCACGGAACCGGTGCGAGACCTCGACTCTTAAATGACAGGAAAAAGTTGAAAACTATCGTTGACGCACAGCTGGGGCCGAGAACATTGTCTTTCCTGACAAATGCTGCGTCTCCACCCTCCGTCTCAAAGCTGGTTCTTCAGGGGGTCACCACTCCCGACTATACGTCTCCATCTCATTTATTTCTCTCCTGCTCTACCGTTACACCAACCATTTTCACATTCTCCTCCACTGACTCCATGAATCTCCTGGCTGGCAGCTCCATCTCGAACACTCCTTGTCTCATAGATATTCACTATCTCTGCCCCAGAACAGGTCCAAAACATCTCAACCTCACCTCTCCTCACTCTTTCTACTTAAAAATCCTTCCACTGATTTCCCCACATCTGTCCAACATTTAACCAAAAACCTTTAAATTTCTGGTTCTCCGATTCCCCTCATCTGCGATGGTGGGTTTGGTGGTGGAGGCAGATGGTATGGAGTCTGTTCTGCTAGTTGGTGATTTGTGCGTTGCTGATGACACTGCACATTTTGTGGTGAGGTAAGCACTAGAAGATGTAGAAGCTGTTTTCACTCAGGTGTAGTTCCTTTTTTTTAACGTTAAGTTGTGGGATTTTAGCCAAAGCTCAGATTTGGTCGCGAAGACCTTAAATGTTTTTCGACGTTGAGCTCCCTGGACAGGTGTGGCCTTGTCTGGACAGGTGTGGTCTTGCCTGGACAGGTGTGGTCTTCTGTCCACATGATCATTAAC
The DNA here is from genome assembly GCA_016785265.1 of Paraplagusia blochii. Lineage (NCBI taxonomy): Eukaryota > Metazoa > Chordata > Actinopteri > Pleuronectiformes > Cynoglossidae > Paraplagusia > Paraplagusia blochii. Next base: position 638,786 of record JAFBJS010000377.1, on the reverse strand, counting down.
GGAGGCCCTTCCTAGTAAATCCCTGAGATTGGGAATCTTTCCGACAACGTCACCTAATCTGGGCCACATAACCAGGATAAGGCTCCATCTGAACTCACATGCTGCCCTGTGATTGGTCGATTAAAAGTTTCCATAACAAACAAACAAAGAAACAAACACGTGCAACTAATGCAGGTATCTTAAAAAGTTTACGGTAATATTTTACTAATGGATTGAACCTGGCAAACAACTAACTTTCAGGTGAAAATCCACCCCGTGACAAACCCTTCAACAGGTGGCAGCAGAGTTGCACCAGTGCAGGTCGTCAAACACATGTGTCAATATATATAGATGTACATGTATGTGTGTAAGGGGGGGGACGTTTGCATGTGGAAACATAAAAAACACGTCCATTCTGTCTTCTCCATCTCCATGACGACCTCGTATCAAGAGGACGTCTGACTACAGCAACCTCCTGCTGATAGGCAGAGAGAGGAAACAGATGATTGGTTGATCTGTTGGCTGTCACATCAGCAGGGTGTATCTGTGTGACACTGCAACACACACACACACACACACACACACACAGCTTTAAGTCTTGGGCCCACAGCACCTATAAAACATCAGAAGGGCACAAACAAAAGATACTTTTCTCCACACACGCGCGAGCGCCGCCGTGCGCGAGGTGCGTTGACCCTGCCAGTGAGGACAGGCGGAACATCAACGGAGCTACAAGGCCGTTGCTATGACGACTGGCCCCGCTCTTACAGGTAGGCAGCACAATATGCCTGGGCTCTTATATGTTCACATTGTCTGCCGAAACACACACTCTCACACGTGTGCACAAACGCACACACACACAGACACACACACAGGCCAAAGCACTCAAGTGGAGTCTGACGGAGCGGCCGCGTGCCAAGGTAAGGCCGCTTCCTTTTCTTTCATTCCAGCGTTTAGAGTTGAAATTATATGTTATGTCCAAGTGGTGGAGCCAATGGGAGAAGTCACTCCTCCAGCACTGCTGAGGGAGTGAGACTGTCTAAGTGAGAGAGAGACAGACAGACAGACAGACAGACAGAGCATCACTCTGCATACCAACAGCACCTGCACTAGGGCACTCTCTGCACGTCTCTGAGGGGGCCCTTAAATAACCAACTGTCAGTGGCCAGACACTGACATTGACGTCCCTCTCTCTCACACACATGTCCTCTCCTCCAGGTTCTCCTCAGCTATTTCCTTTCCCTTTGTCTTACATGCACGCACACGCGCACACACACTCCCTCCTCTCCTCCACCCCCCCCAGCCCCCCCACTCTAAAACCCCCAGACAAGAGCTGATAATCACCACCATGAGTATGCTGTGTCTCTCCAGCTCGGCAGTCACTGTTGCCACTGCAGGATGCTGCTGCTGCTGCTGCTGCTGCTGCGTCCTGCCTTTAAAAAAGTCCTAATGGCTCAGAATGAGACTGGAGGGGGGAAAAACTGAAGGGATCCACAGACGGACAGAGAGACAGACAGACAGAGTGTTTCAGAGCAGACATCTGTCTGTCATAAAGAGCCGGCCTCACAAACAGGCACATCTCTGCCATAAGGATTCATGATGAGAGAAGTCCCATCAAACTCAGCCACAGGGTGTGTGTGTGTGTGTGTGTGTGTGCGAGTGAGTGTACTTAGAGGGGACAGTGCACTGTTGCTTTCCGATGATATTTAGTGATAACGAGGTTTTAAATGAGAATTCTCCAATGACATGTGAACAGGTGTGTGTGAGGGGGTAGTGGGGACCGGGGGGGCGGCGGGTTCAACCGACGTCCAATCACATCGTGCCCCCGTGATCATCATCAATTAGGATCGGACCACACGTACCCGGTGCATGCCGACAGTAAAGCCCAGATGACCCCCAGTCATCTCCGGCAGTGCGCAACCGTGGCGTTCGCGGAACAGAGCGGGATCATGTGCTGGGAAAGTCCAGCTGATGTGCAGCACAGCTGGCCGAGCGAACACGGGCTGGTTTGGATGGTGTGTCTGTTGCGTGTGAGTGTGGATGCACAGACTCACCCACAGAGAGAGTGGAGGTTGGAGCCGCTGGCAGCTGGAGCTGATGCGGTGTCGGCGGCGGCAGCAGCGGCGGGGCTTCGCTTCTCTCCTCCAGGTCAGGGAACCGCAGTGTGGACGGCTGCAGCCGTCAGCTGCCAGCATTCCCCCGTCATCTGTTCACCAGTCCCCCGACATCAGCGCCAACGCTGTCTTCCAGTGAATGTCCCGCTTCCCCACTGGCTCACGTCAATATCTGCACCCACAAAAGATGGGACAGCAAATCAGTCAACGCTGGGGATTTTTGCAAAAAAAAAAAAAAAAAAAAAAAACTGCAGTCAGTGACGTTGCTTCACGGTCTTCTGGCCGGCTCGGGCGCTGACATGACTGCGCTCCAGCCCGGTCCTCAGCTTCTGGTCACAGGAGCGGGACTCCCCTGTATGCGGGCGCCCGTGCGTCCGTGCCTCTGCAATTCCAGCTCTGACTCTGGTGCGCCCCAGTCTCTGCTGCGCCTCTCCAACGTGCCTGACTATCAAAACCAAACAGGCACCCGTAGCTGGACTCACTCTACACCCCAGGAACCATGGGAGGAGTAGTTTAGGCTGGAAACACAGAGTGAATGAAGACAGAGACCAGGGTGAGAATGAGGGAGGGAAAGAGAGAGAGAGGGAGGGAGGAAGGGAGAGAAACGAGTAGGAGGATAAAACATAGTTGTCTGGGTTACCAGTAAGACAGTGAGCTGTTTTATATTAGAGCCCGACACTATATTTGTTACATTTAAGATCTTTTTTTTCATGTTTTTCACTTTTTTTAAATGTTTTGTAACTGATTTACATGGAAAATCATAAAATTTTTCACCACCAGTTATTGTGGGAAATACAAGAATCTTCTTTCAAACCACGGAAGCATATTTTACACCACCCTGATGAGAAATAAGCAGTAAAAAGTATCAGGATATTATAGTTTCAATGCACTCACTATTAACGTAAATGTGAGACCCATGTCTGTTTAGTTGAACACGAGCCACAAAGGCTTATTAGAAGACATTGAAGAAAGGCTTTTTTTTAAAAACAATGGTTCCCAACCACTGGGTGGGGACCGGTACCGGTCCGTGGGTGAATTGGTTCCGGGCCGTAGAGAAATAATGTTTCCTTTCGGAAACATCTGTCTATTACTTCCACTTAATCCATACCCATATCAACAAAAGAACTGACCAATAGAATGGCTAGGATTCCATTATCAATAATGCAACTATATTTGATTAGGAGTCATTGATACAAGATTCTAACTCTTTATACTGGTCTGGTAGCAGAAAGTTATAGGCTGGGAACACTTGAGAAATCCATGTTGTTCCCATACAGAGTTGATTCAGGTAGGAAGATTTTATAGGTAGGAAAATATTTCAAAATACCAGGAAATTGAATTTTTCATCTGCCACAACTTAACGACCGGTCCGTGAAAATAGTACGACACATTTAACGGGTCCGTTGCGCAAAAAAGGGTTGGGGAACACCGTATTAAGGAACAATCTGCTACCACCTAGTGGAGGAGTATTGAATTGTTCTATCAATCATTTTTGAAATAAATAACACACAACTAATAACGTTGAATGTTGACGTTCCATGACCAATGCATTAAAGTTAGCAATAAAACTCAACTCTACCTTGTGATGACGCAGAAGCTCCTGGGCTGAGGTTTAATTTCGGCCCTGAAATGTAGCCCACATTCTGGTTACCTCAAAACCAGGTGTAGACCAACAGAGGCCCACGTCTGTCCCACGTCAGGAAGAGATGGAGACAAACTTGAAAGTAAATTAATCTTTATTAAAATATCATGAGAGAGAAATCTAAACAGAAGCCTTTTCTCCTCCTCCTCCTCCTCCTCTCCTGTGTGTCACCCTGCCCTCCCACCAGCAGGACACCGTATACATGGTAACTGTCAAAGTGTTGTCCCCCATGGACAGATATATATCTGAGTTAAATTACACAGTACAGAAAAAAAAACAGTTCATACAAAAAACTGTGGTGAGCGGTTAGTCAAACAAAGAGCATTCCTCAGACTTTGGTAACAGAGTATAAAAATGATGATTTAAAATCTGAAACAGACGTTTGTTTGACCACTTCAGGGGCGTGTCGTGAACACACATCCATCCCAGCTCCAGTTTAAAACCTTCTCTTTTGTAAATAATATAAAAGTTGTATTTTTTCATTACAGAAAAACCCTCTTTTTTTCAGTAGTTAGACATGAAGTTTACATAAGAGTGTTTGTCAGACACATTTATACATAATCTACCCAGTTACCGCTCGGGTTCACCGGGTTCGTTCACACGCTTTTTTTTTTCTTTTTTCCCTCTTTGTCTGTGCAGTAGTTTTAAAGCTGCTGCACAGAAACCTGTTGTTATTGAGTTTACTTTTCCAAAAAAAAACAAACACACATGAAATATCTTCAGGTAAAGAGCCGACCCCCCGCGACGACGGCATTGTTGGAAGAAAAGAACCGTCCATATGTGGTAGCTGAGCAGACCATGTACCAACTCCACTTCCCCCACCTCAGCACAACCATCTACATCTTCTTGCAGTTCCTTGTTGTCATGGTTACAGAGCAAAGCAACATCACTGCAAGGCCTGAGCAGCAGAGCTCCGACTCTGCTCCTCGACGCAGTCGGTGGAGCCGTCCTGAGCGGGCTGCGGCTCTGAAGGAAGGAAAACAACAACAAAAAAAAAAAAAGAAAACTGTCTCTAAACAATTAAACAAAAGGGAAATGATATGTTTCTATACTGAGAGTGTGGGTCTATGTACAGTGACGACGAACAACAACAACAATATGACTGTCAGTGCACATCTGTCTATGTCTGGGGGCAGGGAGTGTAGGGTGGGGGTGGGGTGGGGGGTTCTGTCTTCGTTCCATTATCGCTCCATGTCACTCCCACACACGTGCCGTCACAGGTTTTCTCCAGGCTGGTACTGCGGCTCCGTGGCGGTGAAGTAATCCTCCAGGAAGGACTGCAGGTAGTCGAAGGTGTGCCTCTCGTCGGCCTCTCGCCTCCAGCACTGCAGCATGAGTTCATGGAGCGAGGCGGGGCAGCCCGAGGCACAGGGCATCCTGTAGCCCCTCTCCACCTGCTCCAGCACCTCCCGGTTGTTCATGCCTGCGAAGAAGACGAGAGGGGACACTGTTTTAATTCCACAGAACAAAGACGGCGCGGACAAACACTGTTGTCCATCCAAGAACAGCGGGAAACATGAGTTTTTCCAATAAATTCTCTCAAACCAGGAGTTGAATAAAATCTTTACAAGCATATGGTAGAGTTAGGTCTAAGCCTGGGCAAACAAAGAATCATTTATTTTGTAGGAAACTTGTATAAAATAAGGAACTTTTAAAAGAATTGGTCACAATAGGTCCACATAGGAAGTAATATATATGTTGATAAGCCTATATTTTCAATTTATTTCCTCATTATCCAAGAGTAAAACAACTTCCAGACATTATCTGCATCACTCTGGGAACTACGTGGAATCGTTTTGTTTTCGTCTCGTCTCTTTCTCTGTATTCTTTGGATCATACTGTTACAGCTGGATGCATTGTTATTAACTTACTGTTATTTTTACATTCGATCAACTAATAATTTGGAATTTCAATAAAAAATATATCTGAGAAAAAAATATTGTTCATTAACCAGAGTTTAACTCTGTTAGATCTAGTTGACAGCTTTATAGAAGTTTTTGATCTTTCACCATCATGTCTCTTCGTACGACCAAAGGACAATAAAAAAAATCTACAAAGAAAGATTTCTAAGGCGGACGTACTTTTTCCCGGAATTGTTAAGCGTGAGAATATGAACAGATTTTTTTATGAATAGCCTTCTTTGCGTCATTGAACTTTCTGACTCACCTCTGTCTTCTACTTCTACAAAAAAATAAACACATCATTCTCAGCATATCCATCTGTCGCCCTCTTCTGGACGTGCGTCTATTTGCACTCATGCGCCGTGGCGTGCGGTGTACTACCCGGGGGCAATTAGTTGATCTATTTTCAGACTGAGAAACTTTCGACTTTTAATTTGCCGGGTGAAAAATCGTCGCCAAAACCCCTGGTCGCTGCGGCCGACAGCTGCCCGCGCTGCCTCCACTGTTATTACTGCTCCACTCTTTACCTCTGGGAAACTATTAGGTGCTGTTTGAGGTAAAATGCACACAGATGCACAACTGCAGTGAGTGTCACCACACAAATCACTCCAGTACACTGTGAAATACAGTGAAGCACCCGGCGCTGGGAGGCTTAGTCAGCAGCGGTGTGAACTTTTAGGGAGTTGACAGTGACTCTAATGTAGGAGAAACTTTTATTTATTTATTTGAAGTAACAAAAATCTGCGAGACCACCTGGAAGTGTTCTCCTAGACACTCAACTGTCATCATTCTACTGGAGAAAAAAAAAAGGAGTTTGTGAAATAGACAATCTGCAGACTTTGGGACCGGGTGGACAAAGACGTGGTCACGTACCTGGGTATGGTACACGTCCCTTAGTGATGAGCTCTGTTAGTAGGATACCAAAGCTCCAGACATCTGACTTGATGGTGAAGCGTCCATATAATGCAGCCTCTGGAGCCGTCCACTTGATGGGGAACTTCGCCCCTGAAACCATGGCAACAGAGTTAAGAAGCTTAATAATCTTATTAGTACAGGTTTACAGGTTATGTA
>JAFBJS010000377.1:620083-631992 GCA_016785265.1 Paraplagusia blochii | reverse complement strand
CGCAATGTGATTATTTTTTGGCCCGCAACATAAAATCAAATGTGTACTAGTGTTGGGCCACCACTATGTACAACAGGCGTAAGCAAATTTCTGACTCGCGGACCGCTATTGGTCCAAAAATTGGACACAGTGCCGAGTCCAGAGCAGAAAGATGGAGCTTTTTTTGTTTCAACTACGATAAATGTATGCAAAAGTCTTGTTTAAAACTTAAAATCCTTCATTTCTTGTACCATTTATGAGTCATCTCCAGGGGAAATTGCATTATTGCAGGGAAACAGCAGAAGTATAATTATAATATAAATATATTATTTAATTTGGACAAGGTGGCAGGCCGCATTGAGAAACTTAATGGGCCGCATTTGGCCCCCGGGCCTTAGTTTGCCTGATGTAGACCTTACATACTCTCAGAATTTGTTATATTAATAATGCTTGCTTTTTGTTATTGCACATACATATGTCCTATAAAGAAAGATTTACGTTAAAAAAGGTTGGAAAGATGATGAAGAGACAAAAACAAGAAACAGATACCACTGATGTGTGAATTATTTCTAATATAATTTTCTCATGTGTTGATTCTAATGAACTTGGCTGTTATGGATTCAATGTTTACACATGAAAAAACAATATTTAAAATCTGGAGTAAAGGGAAAACATGCGCATTTATATGTAGCCGGAATAGTCTCTAAAAAAAAACACACACGAAAGCTAGATCAGCTAACGTATTCTGAGAAAAACACACAAACAACGCTTCACACGTCAAAATACGTTTGTAAATTCTTCAAAATATGAATTGTCGTAAGTGCATGCAAATCGTGCTTTTAATTTGTGAAACTATGCGCACATGAATTTGTATTTTTGAGACTTGTCTTACACGGAACAGATTTGCGAGTGTAATTTTGCTACGTCAGTCCAACAGCCTGACATAGTCTTGTAGCTTCGTAGCCAATCAGAAGTCTTGTAGCTTCGTAGCTTCACAAATTAAAAGCATGATTTACATATATCCAGATATATATTGATATATATTGAGTTTTGCACGTGACTATGCTAGTTTTCAAATCTGGCCGACTGTGAAATCAAGTTGACGTCCTTGATCTAAATCAAACGCCCTTCAAATACCTCCATAGTTCCTGATGTATCTTTATGTCTCTCTAATAAAAACATTTAAACCAAGTTAAAAATATTAAGTATGACATCTGTGTTTTCCAGTTTAATGATCAGGATTTTCTGACTTGTTGACTGATGCTTCCTTTAATTTGAACACTGCACTTTAGCCTCAATTAACTTCCTGTTTAGTTACAGCTTTACTTTTTGTGTTTGTCTGGTCTGAACTAGAATTGGCAGAAACGACAACTGTTTTAACGCTACTTTTACGATAAATATCTCCAATGATTCATCAAGTTAACCTATAAACGTATCAAAGAACAAAAAAAATATTCGTTGGTTCTGGGGAAAGATATGTTCAAAACTTTTTAACTTTCAGCCAGAAAAACATCAAAACCAAGCCATTAACGAGTGGATTATCCACAACGGAAACTTTTCTAAATAAATTGTTACCTTGTCTGGCTGTGTACTCATTGTCCTCAATGAGCCTGGCCAGACCAAAGTCAGCGATCTTGCACACCAGATTGTCTCCCACCAGGATGTTGGCTGCTCGCAGGTCACGGTGGATGTAGTTCATTCTCTCGATGTACGCCATCCCGGCCGCGATCTGAACATACAAATATTAATCATTTTATAGAAACTTAAACACAGATCTTTTTTGTCTGTTGTAATTGTTAAAGTCTGTTTCCATCTCACCTGTGCAGCCATGTCCACCAGCTGGGGCAGCTTCAGGTTCTGTCCCTCGCCGTCTTTTAGGAAGTCCAACAAACTTCCTACAAACGATAGAGAGAAGCATCAGTATAAGTATAAACTTTTTTTAAAACTTAATTTATGATACCGTTGAGAAATCAGCTGTTTGACCTCAAAAGGGAGGAAGACGCCTCAAGACCCTATGTCGAATTCCAGCAAATTTGGAAAAACACTAGGACAGTGGTCCCCAACCACTGGCCCGGGGAACGGTACCGGTCTGTGGGTGAACTGGTGCCGGGCCACAGAGAAATAATGTTTCCTTTTGGCCCCATCTGTCGATTTCTTCCACTTGATCCATACCATAAATATCAACAAAAGAACTGACCAATAGAATGGCTAGGATTCCATCATCAATAATGCAACTATATTTGATTAGGAAATATTTTCTCAGTGAAGACAACAACAATAAACTCAAAATGACAGAGTCATTGATACAAGATTCTAACTTTTTATACCAGTCTGGTAGGAGAAAATTATAGGCTGTGTGAACTTAAGAAATCCTTGTTGTGCTCATGCACAGTCAATTTGGGTAGGAAGATTTTATAGGTAGGAAAATATTTCAGAACTTTAATCAAGGGGTATTTAAGTGTACAAAACATTTAACCAGTCCATGGCGGAAGGTTGAGGAACATGCTCTAGGATAGTGTTATCAGATACTGTATTTACTAATGTATCGAAGAACTATAACAATATTACTGATATTAAATAAATATGTGTTTTCTGGCTGATAATGACTAGAATTCTCAAACCTCCAGTCATGATCCCTTCAATTTTATCTAAAAAGGTTTTCTTGAAAACAAAGTTTAAGTTTTAAATACATGAAAGTACGGTATTGATGTATTTATGAGTGGGATTCATATAGAATTTTTTTAAATCCCAAATATTCTGTCACGTGTAAATTGGTAACAAAATGTTTCGATGCACATGAAACACTGCGTAAAAGTATCTTTTTAAATTAACTGCAATTTCTATAAAAAAAAAAAAACTATTATATTTTTCAGGGTTACATTATTTTTTTTTAACTATTGAAATAATGGAGCTAAAAGGATTCTGGGTATTTGGAATTTCATGATGACTTTTGTTCACTCTGCCATGTTCTGTCAACATCTCAGAGTAGAATGCGGCCAATTCATCACAGTGGATTTTTCACAGCATCACATTAAGGGGGAGTTCAGGTAAGTTCAACCACAAAGACAGCCATGGGTACATATTGTAAACGAGTGCCAGTGCCACAGCGCCACACGGTGGCCACAGTGAGCACTGCAGACGTGTATGAATTATGAGATTTACAATGCAAAAAAATTTAAAAACGATTCCCACATTTAGCTGGCTTTAAAAGGTGGTGTGAAATGTTAGTGGTGGTGGTGGTGGTGGTGGTGGTGTAGCATCCACAGAAAAACAACACTCCCACTTTCCAGCAGTGATTCATGGTGTAGTGGAAGTCACCGTTGGAGCAGCCAGATACCTTGGCTCATGAACTCAGTGATAATGTAGATAGGCTCCTCGGAGACGACGGCGTAGAGCTGCACCAGTTTGTCATGGCGAAGCCTCTTCATGATTTGAGCCTCCTCCAGGAAGGCCTCGGGGGACATGGTTCCTGGCTTCAGAGTCTTCACTGCTACCTTGGTGGTGCCGTTCCACATGCCTGGAATACGGACAAGTCGGTATTAATGACCACAATACTCACTCTACCATAAAACAAAAACATTTGTTTTCCAGCCTGCTGATGTGTGTGTTCATGCACCTCCAGCGACAATTTTAAACAAGGTTATAAACATCAAAAGTTAAAAATTAAGATGTTAATGTGAGGGTTAGGGTTAGTGTTAGGTTCAGGTACTCGTACTTGTACTTCTACTTGTAAATGCAAATGAAAATGTTACTTAACTTGGTGATTATGATTAGGCTAGGGTTAGGTTAGAGTTTAACCCTTCCCTAACCCTAACCTTAACAAATCTTTAAGATACTTTTTCATTTATATTTACAAGTAGAAGTACAAGTATGAGTACAAGTACGAGTACGAGTACGAGTGCGAGTGCGAGTGCGAGTACAAGTACGTGTACGAGTACAAGTACAAGTTCAAATACCCAAACCCTAATCCTTGCGTTAACATCAATTTCATTTACATTTTCAATTAAATTGAATATGATATGATTATTTTCATTAGTGCATGCAAACATATACAGTATGTCAGGTTGTAGATCATGGACCAAGACTGAGTGATGTGATCGGGAGATGAAGGTAAATCCAGTGGGACCTGAGCTGGACTTTGTCCAGTTGTCTGGTTGCTTCAGTGAGAATTTGGTTGGTGCTGTCAGTTCTATCAGCTTGAGTACTTACTCTGAAGACGAGACGGTCTGTCTGTCTTCTCAGTTTGACGTCTCTGTGGTTGGATGAGGCATCTACACTGTTTGAGTTGTTTTACATCACTGTGTGTTCATTCATAGCCACGCCGCACATTTGTAAAACACGTAGATTAAGATTCAATTTTCTTTTTGTCATCGTGACATTGTGATTCCCACCACTGCACACAACGAGATGTCACCTGTGCATTCAACCATCACCAAAGTGAACAGTGGTGTGGGGACGATACCATGATAAGGGCACCGCCGCAATAACATGGCAGTGGGGGGATTTGAACCAAGTTCCCTTCCTTAACCACTAGGCCACCTACTGCCCGTAAGAAGAATACTTTGATTCCTCCGATTAATAAAACCGGACAAAACAATGGCCGAGTTTCGCCAAATGACGTCTGTTTTAAAAATAGTTTTGAGGGATAAACGGCTGTATATTAAAGACTAGGTCACCAGATGGCGGCATTGCAGGTCATTTAATAAATCTCTAACTTATACAGAGGGTTTTACAGATAAACAAATTGAGGTATGACACAATCTGAACATATTGGGAAATGACTGTTAAGACAATATCGGAATATTGGATATTGGCAGGTTAATATCGGAAATCCATATTGATTTGATATTCCAATAATTAATGCAAGTCACTCCAAATGAAATTGTCACTTATAAGTATGAACTTGGAGGTAAATAAAGCTAAAACGCTCTGCTCCCTTTCTGTCCAGTTAGCTGTGTGACTATAAAATACTGTATATCACTGAATTTCTGAACTTCAAGCTACTTTTTTTTTTTTTTAACTTTCTTAAGTCTCATAGAAATGTATTCCTAGATCCAATGGACAACATGGACATCCACAGACACCACAGACACCAACATCAACCTCACCCATGCAAACGTCCCCGAAGCAGCCCTGACCCAGCTTCTTTATCAGGGTCAATGCATCCCTGTCCACCTCCCAGGCGTCCCGCCCGAGGCCCATGGTGAGAGGGGTGGAGTTGATGCACGGAGTGGTCAGGTAATAACACAGCCCGTTACTAGTTTCTGATGGCGGAGGCGAATGGAGCCAGAGAGGGTGGTGGTGTGGAGTGAGAGGAAGAAAGTGTGGGAGGAGTGGGTGTTTAAGGGTTAAACGTCGGGTGGGGAGGGAGAAAGAAGGGAGGGGGGGAGGAAGTGACACTGATGAGATGATGAACCATGCACATGCAAAGGCAGGGGAGGAGAGGAACATCTCTGCATACCTGGATCTTCTCAAAAATAAATCTAACCTATTGAAGGATTATTTTAACTCCTCCATATTTCTATAATCTGACACAGACTCAGATTAGAAACTGAAACTGTCCAATGGCAGGTGAGGCCAGATGCTCAGAGCAGGACAGTAAAAGGCTAAGCCCAGTGTCGGCCGGTGCTTTCACACCTGAAATGTTAACTGATGTCCGTGTCAGCTGAAGGTGATACTCTGTGATCCAGGTGTGCTGCAGCTGTTACCTCCCACCCACTGCTACACGACATCCTACCCATCCAGACTTCTCCAAATTGGCCGTTGCCCAGTTTCTTAATCAGATGGAGGGATTCCCTGGGAATCTCCCACATATCCTTGGTCTTCACCGATAAGTCGGCCAGCTTAGGCATGCCCCGTTTACAGCTGCCAATCAAACGGCAGCACAGACCCGCTGCTCTCTCTGAGGGCGGGAGAGGTGGAGAGGGAGAAAGAGTGGCAGGGGAGTGGAGTGGAGTGGAGTGAAGAGAAACAGAGCAAAGGCAGAGATAAAGAAGGATCAAGAAAGGTTGGCAACATGAATTATGCAACTGACAAACAGAGAACAACACAAACACGAGGACTTTTCAACAAATCAGACATAAAAAATCCAATTAAGACGCAGACGCTTCATCCTGCTCCACCTGCGGAGGCTGAGGAGAACAACAAACAACAGAGCCTAGTTTTGACAGACTGATAATGAGAACCACGTCAGGAAAAGAGCAAAAGCTGCGGTTGAAGTATGCTGCTATATCAGCATGAGCCACAAGGAGGCAGATGCGGACAGGCAGACAGCTCAGGAAGCCAAGGGTGACTTTTTTTTTCTTTCAAAAAGTTGATTGTGGCCTAAAATAAAAGTCCAGCAACTGTTAATAAGTTAAATTCTTCACTGTTTTATTCCAAAAAAATATTATTTTATAATTAATTGAAAGAAAAGTAAAAAGATTTTTTTTGGGGGGTTTCATCAGCCAATCGTTAATTAAAATTAGGTATTTTTAAAGAGGTATTTTAACGAACATCTTCACATATAGAAAAAACAACATTTTCTTAAACTATATTGGGTTTCCGTATATTTATAAAACAGTTTTCCTGAAATAGAAGCACAACCTTGTTAATAAAAATATCAAACTTTAATAGATCCTTATATTTAATGGCAAAATAGCACCAACATAAAACTACTGTTAATACATGACTATTTTTATTCAACTTTTGTTGTTTTTTTTTTTTTTTTACTAAAACTGATTTAAATATTTTCAAATAACAAGCTTCGACTTGAAGCAAGAAGAAATGCAGGTGCAGCGCAGCGTCCTGGTGGCTTGGACGGAGACACAGTGGATGTTGTAGGACAGTAAGAAAGAGAGGAGGAGTGTGAAGTTGGTGTCACCTTTGTAGTGCTCCACCAGCTGTTGAACAGTGTCAAACTGGGATCTGGTGGTGATGTAGTAGCCGCCGTTGTCTAGTTTACGGATCTTGTAATGCTTCACGTGGTCGCCCTTGTTATCGTCCCAGTCACGGATGGAGAGAGAGAACGCTCCTGTGAAGCGATGACAGAAAACCCGAGTGGGGTTGAGTGAGGGCGGAGGAGATAACAGACCACAGTCAGTGTGTGGTCATCCTACCTTTAGTGGTCTCGCTCTCTCGTATTAGAAAAGTTCCTCTTTGGTTTCCGTGACCCAGAAGTTGCCTTTCTGCATCCTTCCTGCCCATCTTACCAAAATACCACCTGTTGTCAAGGCAACAGAACACAGTCTGAACATCTTTTTACTTTATTTATTTAAGTTATTACTGTGTCCTTTGTATGGTTGGCTCTTTTCATTTTTATTTTTAAGCTTTAACAGGTACATTTTATTCTTTTGTTTATCAGATGTGGACCTAAAACCTCTGACTTCTGGACACCCAACAAGCATGTTGATTATAAATCAAATGCTAAATGAAGAAATTTAATATTTATGTCTAAATTAAATATAATGTCTAACACTAAACTAGCACAGAACTGTCCTAACTTAATCAATACAATACAGTATAATTTTAATGGTTTTTTTTTTAAGTTGCCAGGCTCAAAAGTTTCGATTAATCTATAATTAATGTCAACTAATGTCATTTCTGTCACATTTCGTCCTCTAACGTTACGTCATCCAGTGTTCCCCAACCTTTTTAATCACGGACCGGTTAAATGTCAAGTACTATATTCACAGACCGGTCGTTAAGTTGTGGCAGATAAATAACTCTGAATGAAATTAAATTTCCAGTGTTCTAAAACATTTTCCTACCTATAAAATCTTCCTACCTGAATGATTTCTCAAGGTCACACAGCCTATAATTTTCTGCTACCAGAACGGTATAAAAAGTTAGAATTTTGTATCAATGACTCTGCGTCATTTTGAGTTTATTGTTGTTGTCTTCACTGAGAAAATATTTCCTAATCAAATATAGTTGCATTATTGATGATGGAATCCTAGCCATTCTATTGGTCGGTTTTTTTGTTGATATTGATATGGATCAAGTGGAAGTAATAGACAGATGGGACCAAAAGGAAACATTATTTCTCTGCGGCCCGACACCAGTTCATCCATGGACCAGTACTGGTCCCCGGGCCAGGGGTTGGGGACCACTGCCCTAATCAATATAATCTAAGGTGAGGGTTAAGATAAGACCATGCATTTGTAATGGTCGATGTTATTCTAAAGGGTTAGGGAATGTATCACAGCTGTATTACACTCCATGTCCCAACAAGTCATGAAAAACCAGCATCTGTATGTTCCATGTTTGTGTTTTCCACTCACTCCTCCGCCTGTATGGAGTCGACCGGAGCCACATAGTTGGAGGGGATGTAGCCAGTGTTGCCAGTGTCCAGAGAGCGGGCCTCCCACCAGTCACCCTCTCTGAAAAGGTAAAAAAAAAAAAAACCCACAGTGAAGCCTCACATCACCGTAGAGCAGGCAACACAGACACAACTTGGCATTGGTTTGTAATGTATGTGAAAACCACAGCTGAGGGGCTTCACTGAGGCTCAGATCAGTAGACGTCTCTAAATGTCCCACACTGCAGCTGCAAAGATGACGTTGTGTCCCTTTATCAGCCACAAGGCTTGAAAAAGAGGTGAAATCTCAGGGAGGACATTGTCAGGTCAGGGATTATGTCCGTCGTTATAGGATCGGACATTAGAGGGACAACACAGACAGGAAGGTTTGGAGAAAAAGCTAGAGAAGACAGACTGAGATGGTTTGGACATGTTAAGAAGGAGGGACAGTGGATACATTGGTAGAAGAATGATCCTAGAGATGGTGGTAGTTGGAGTCAGAGTTGAGGACACAGAGGACAGGGGGAGACGGAAATTGTTGACTCGCTGTGGTAACCCCTGAAAAAAGGGACAAGCTGAAAGGACAAGAAGTTTATGTCCGTTGTTACTACAGTTGCGAGTGTCAAAACACATCAGCGATTTCCAGCGCAAACTTCTAAATCCTCATGTTTGTGTTCGACTCATTTGTACCCACGTGTTGTTGATGATCTGGAACTTTTCTCCTTTCTGGAAGGTGAGGTCATCTTCTGTGCGAGCATCGTAATCATACAGGGCTATGAAAAGAGTGACTCCACCACCTGGGAACAAGAATGGACATAGACAACTCTCACTTTTCATTCCATCTCTGGCTGTGAGACGATGGAGAGGAGGAGAAGGGTCTGCTCTCACCTGTGCTCCCGGCCCATTGATGGGTGGTGGTGTTGGGGAAGATGGTGCTGCAGGGGAAGCCCTTGTTGAAGTCGGGAATACCTAAGGTGGGGTCAGGACAGTAACCATCCCGGGTGAAGGCAGACGACGACCCGCCGTCTACATTTTTGGGAGACAGGTCTGTGACGTCCAACGTCACTGCCGCTGCTGCCGTCGCTGCTGCTGCTGCTTTGGCCGATTTCTTCTGCTTGCAACAGGTGCACCCCATAATAACTGGCACAGAGACGGAGTCTGCGAAGGGAAATGGAACAGTGGTTACACTCTGCCGTACATCAGGGAACAATAGATGGTGTACGGTCCTGGGTTCGATTCTTTCATTTCTTTACTTTTTGTGAATCACTGCATCAACGTCTCCTGTTGACGGAGTCTCATGATTCCTTTTATATTTTATTTAATATTTTTATCACATGACTGAACTTTATTCTTGTACAAGGTCATTCAGTGTAGAACAGGCTCTCAAACCCGTGGCCCGTGGGCCATTTGCGGCACATGGAATGATATTTTGTGGCCCACAACCTTGATGTGAAAGTTGAATTTATAAGAATATTTTTATAGATTTGTTCTCCACGTTTTATGGTGAATCCTATAGTCCTCAAAACCCTCAGTCTCCACAGACTCCTTCTGGTTCAGTGTCTGATTTTTTATTGGAAACTTTTGATTACATTTTTTTCTTTTGTATTGAACACTGAGAGCTGACGCAGCCCTTTGGTGAAATGATAGTGTGGGTCGTGGCCCTCAACTTATTTGAGTTTGATGTAGATAGAACATACATGTCAAACTCAAGGCCTGGGGGCCAAATCTGGCCCGCAAAATCATTTGTTATGGCCCGCGGGAGCTTGACAGGTTTTTTTAAATTGTCTGTGATAAAGCAGAGTTTCTTAACCTGATGAATTGAAAGTTGTTTTATTACACAGCAATACACAATAATTGTTACTTATAACTATAATAAGGTAATCATTAACTGCAGTAACATGTATTAATAAGTTACAGAGTAGTGACATCTGTACAGTATTCCATTTACAACAGGCCCTTCAAGGAAACTGTGTTATCCATGTGGTAAAAATCAGTTTATAGAAGATAGAAGGAAACACAAAACCATAATTCCTACATATTAAACTCAGAGTTTGTAACTTATAAACATTTGGATTATAAGTTAGGATTTCCAACTGGTTTCATAGCCATAATGGGCCTTAAAACTAAATAAAAATACAGAAAAAGGTTTCTTTTTGTTGTCATTTAGCCAGAAGAGTGGACTGACTATCTGTCCATTCCTCTTTAAATCAGTTATTTCTTTTACTATAACTACGTGTTTGTAATGTTAAATATAAAGGTTAAAACTAAAGGTGGTTGGCTCCCAAGTTCCAAATATTTTGGAGATATTGATCATCATTTTATATTAATTAAAGGACAGCAGCGTTGGAAATGCTACAGTAAGGTAATAAATAATGAAACTTTCTGAGTTTATTGAAAAGTTGGAATGAAAATAAAAGTAAAAATTCAGTAACAGACAGTGTTCAATCTGGCCTGGTGAAAGAAACGAACTGAAGAGAAGTGCAAAGGGAGAAGTAACTGGCTGAAAATAAAATTCAACTTCCCTCAAGAACGACCAGAGAGCAGAGGGTGGAGGTAAGAAGGAGAAGTTAACTTTTTCTCACCTGATGTCTTCCTCGCTCAGATCATCTGTCAATCACCATCGCCACTGGAGGAGAGAGAGAGAGAAAAAAAAAAAGAGTAAAAACAGGGGGAAGATGTGAATGACAAGGTCTTGGAAGAGAAAGTCCAGCAAAGAGAGAGTGAGTGGCAGAGAACAAAAAAAAGCAGAAGGTGGAGGAGAACGAGAGTGAAAGGCTGGAGAGCACTAGAGTGTGAATAAAGAGAAATGTGAAGGCAAAGTCAGAGCCGTCTTTGCATGAGACGCGGTGGTGAGACAGGGTAAGAAATGTGAGGTGAGCCACTTCCCTTTTTCGTTCAGAATTTCGAAGGGGTGGGGGTGTGGTGGTGGTGGTGAAGGGGGGGGGGGGGGGGGGGGGGGGGGGGGGGGGGGGGGGGGGGGGGGGGGGGGGGGGTTACACGAAGAGTCACCGCGCTATGGCCACCGTGCTGCGCTTGTGTGAAACATGTTTCGTACAGACTGTTGTGTCACGGTGAACTCCATATGCAATTTTGTGTTTCAACAGGACAACGCAAAGTTCTGTGTCAACAGGGGGAAGTGAGACAGATTAATAAGCAGACATGCTGCCCTCTGTCTGTATTTTCTCCCTGCTCAGTTCCATAATTTAGCGGTTAGCATGCCTGCCTTCAAAACAGAGGAAACATAGAGTCCTGGGTCCAATTCCCAGCGGAACCACAAGATTGCCGCTTGTGAGGGGCAGCCCGTTAACAACTTCTGTTGTTAATACGTTAATTTCTCAGAAAAAGCAACTATTTGCGTGTCAACATGAAGGAACAAGTGGGTGTGGGTGGGTGTCATGTGACATGACAAACCGTAAGTTCTGAAAATATAACAGAAAACCCAAGTCATTCTGTCACAAGGAGAAACATTGTTATATTTGTTATATAAGAGGGCAGAGCACCGTCCCAACCCACATAACTTGCAGTGGTATGGTGCAGTGTGATTTGGGTGGCAGTAGTGGAGACTGCTGCCCCAGTAACGGATAAGAAGATGAAGATGAATGAATGATTGAACCCCAAGAGGCAAAACTAGGTATGACACATGGTCCTGACC
>JAFBJS010000377.1:497176-619878 GCA_016785265.1 Paraplagusia blochii | reverse complement strand
GGGGGTGGTGGGGGGGGGGGGGGGGGGGGGGGGGGGGGGGGGGGGGGGGGGGGGGGGGGGTTACACGAAGAGTCACCGCGCTATGGCCACCGTGCTGCGACTGTGTGAAACATGTTTCGTACAGACTGTTGTGTCACGGTGAACTCCATATGCAATTTTGTGTTTCAACAGGACAACGCGAAGTTCTGTGTCAACAGGGGGAAGTGAGACAGATTAATAAGCAGACATGCTGCCCTCTGTCTGTATTTTCTCCCTGCTCAGTTCCATAATTTAGCGGTTAGCATGCCTGCCTTCAAAACAGAGGAAACATAGAGTCCTGGGTCCAATTCCCAGCGGAACCACAAGATTGCCGCTTGTGAGGGGCAGCCCGTTAACAACTTCTGTTGTTAATACGTTAATTTCTCAGAAAAAGCAACTATTTGCGTGTCAACGTGAAGGAACAAGTGGGTGTGGGTGGGTGTCATGTGACATGACAAACCGTAAGTTCTGAAAATATAATAGAAAACCCAAGTCATTCTGTCACAAGGAGAAACATGGTAATATTTGTTATATAAGAGGGCAGAGCACCGTCCCAACCCACATAACTTGCAGTGGTATGGTGCAGTGTGATTTGGGTGGCAGTAGTGGAGACTGCTGCCCCAGTAACGGATAAGCAGATGAAGATGAATGAATGATTGAACCCCAAGAGGCAAAACTAGGTATGACACATGGTCCTGACCTGAGATAAAACTTCATGCCAAGACGCAGAATTAAAACCATCTTAGATAAAACCACAAAAATAAAATAAACTAAGGTCCATGACACATTCTCCACAGAGAAAACTAATGTTGTTACATTATTAGATTTGCTTAATTCACAGAAAGCATAGCCAGCATGGCATAAACATAGGAGTGCCAAATATGTGGACCGGGATCTACCAGTAGATCTCCAAAGTAGATCTTCAGGATGTTAATCACTGAGCTAGAGTGAGAATAATATAGGGATTGAGTAGGACAGTATAATATATGTGATATGATAATGTAGTGAGTACGATATCCAGTAAATATATTCAGAGTTTTCAATCTAGGTAGATCACTTCAGCCTGGTCATTTGAAAAGTGTCCCACAAGACAAAAAAGTGTGGACATCCCTGGAATAGATTATACAAAGCTTCATTCAATTCCTTTTAATTGTCATTTTTTTATCCCAAGTCAACAGAATGTATGTGCTATAACACAGCAGCAGTGTTGGGACTAACGGCTGTAACAAAACTACTTTTCTTGGTAACTAATATTGTAACGCGTTACTATTCCCCTTCAGTAACACAGTTATTGTTACTGTGGTGTAAAGTTACCCGTTACTATCTGTGGTCCAAATGGACGGTTTCTCCCGGCCACTGAGAGAGGACACTGTGTCAGTGGAGTCTGTCTGCTGCCTGTCAGTCATGAGTGGAAGACGGCTGTGGACACTAACTGAACCCATGTGTTGAAAAGGAGCAATGATTGGTTGACATAGGTTAACGTTTCAAGCTAAACCAGTCAGAAAGAGACTTGGGCGGGTCTTCTTGCATTATAGGGAAATAAAGAGTCTCATACACAGCAGCACACACCCACGAACAAGACGACGGCAAGT
This sequence comes from Paraplagusia blochii, assembly GCA_016785265.1. Lineage (NCBI taxonomy): Eukaryota > Metazoa > Chordata > Actinopteri > Pleuronectiformes > Cynoglossidae > Paraplagusia > Paraplagusia blochii. Next base: position 618,268 of record JAFBJS010000377.1, on the reverse strand, counting down.
GGCAAATTGAGGTTACAATAAAGATGTCTGTCAAAACGTCTAGACATCTATTTTGTTTATATTGTTCCACTAATTTCATTATGATCGTTGCTACAGAACAACACTCAACTTTTTTAATGTGCTTTTAAAGGAAAGTAACTAGTTATTAGTTACTTTTGTGATTTAGTAACTAGTAATGTAACTAGTTACTTTTTCAGAGCAGTAACTAGTAAAGTAATAAGTTACTTTTTTAAAGTAACTTGCCCAACACTGCACAGCATACACCGCAAATACTTTAAATACTGCCATACAGAGGCACTATATACACGTGGACCAACTCAAGTCCAAATATGATACGAATGTGATATCGAGGGCCAAATAATATTCACACTATGGGCAAGATTTGGCCCCTGAGCCTGAGTTTGGTAAATTAATCCTTGATTTTGCCATTGTTTTTATTAAGATACAAAACCAACACAGAAGATTCTTCCAGAGTAAAAACCATTTTACATTAAAATAGAGTCGTGGTTGTTGACAATCTACTGCAGGCCTGGGCAAATATTTTGTCTCGCAGGCCACAGCTGGTACTAAAATTTGAGTCAAGGGCCAGGTCAGGGTCAGAGAGAGTGAGTATTGGGGACTTGCTGGCTTTGCAGGGAAAAGGGAGAAGGGTAACAATAATATAAATTAAAAGGAAAATTTGGAAAAGTCTGACAGGCCGGATTATAACTCATATTTGGGCTGCCTCCGGCCCCCGGGCCTTAGTTTGCCCAGTTCTGATCTACTGATACCCTATTAGTAACTCAGCTGAGTGATACATATTTATCTGGGGAAATTGTTGGCTTTTCAATCACAGAAATGCCAAAATCTGTCAGGTCAGATAACCGGAGAATTAGTCCCTGGAATTCTAGCTGCCCAAAACTCTGGGCTGCAGCCTCCCCACCTACTGAGGAATGTAAGGGAAGTCACACACAGGAAGAACAATACAGATTATGGCAGTGAAGCACAGAGACAAAGTCTAATTCGTTTTCATTTTCAGCAAACAACAGCTACAACAACACTGTTTTTTTTCCCTGTACACATGACGACTTCCCCGATTTTCCTTCCACTCGGCACGATTCGTTACGGGCTCGGATCGCACACCTTAAGAGAAATACGCAACAGTTTTAGATTTGCACACACGCACACTCTTGCGCACTATCAGGTCAGCCATCAGGAGAGCGACAGGAAGTTAGCCCTGTTAGAGCTTCCTGTCCACCCCTGTGATGGCTCCCCCCTTTTCCTGGAAACTGAGTCCATCCACACACATGCACAGAGAGCTGCAGCTGCACAGTGACAAACACACACAAAACACATCTTCCTTTCTGTTTGCTGTTTATTCCTCCTGGACTACACCCTTCCATCTCAGACTTTCTCACCCTCCTCCCCCTCCCTTCCCTTCGCCAGCTGACTTAATTCCTCATTAGGGTTAAAAATAATTAACAGTCAGTGGGTCATTCAGTAACTGCTCTTCTCTGTTGTCTCTCTCATAAGAGGAATAAGTTCACAGAGTGATGTTTATAGAACAGAGACGCGATCTTGTTCCTCTTAACATACATGGTTTCGGTCTCTCACCATCCTGGCGGTGCACCATTATTATTAATAGACTGAATTATTCTGAGGTGCACATGCAACGCTTGAAGCCAATACACTATGGTGTGGTAGTATTAGAGCAGGGGTTTCAAACTCGCAGCCCGTGGAACCATATTTTACAGTGAGGGAAAATGGTTTTTAGACACTGTCAACCTTGACGTCATCAATTTAATATTTAGTAGTTCTACCATTAGCAGGCAGTTAAGCTAATAGTGTCCTAAAACTTCACTCTATACTTAGGTAACTAATGGCCAATAATTGGAAAGTATTTCTAAATGTATTTTCCAACATTTTTGGCTGTTTTTTAACCGTATTTCCACGACTAAATACATAAAAGTCTTAGATTTTCTTTAAAATGTGCCTATGACTGTTGTTGTTGTAAGGCGGACGTAGTAGAGAACACCATGAGAACGTTAAAGGGGGGATTGTGGGTGTTATTTACATCGTGGTGGGGGCCGCAAAATATCGTTCTATGGGCAGCAAATGGCCCACGGGCCATAAGTTTGAGACCCCTGGTCTACAGTATTGAAACTAAAGAAACTTAGATATTGATACAATACTGCATTTTTTTGGAAAGTACAACTACCTAAAATATTTTCACAGACACTGCGGACACACGTACGTCTTGGGCAATTGCACCATTTCTTCTGCTGTGACAACAGTCATTTCACAGTGATTCAGCAACACATGGTAGGGTTTTATTACACAATTACTCAACTATCAATGCAATTCAATTATCTAGAAAACTACCCTCGTTATGCAACGGTCTTAATTTTAATGTTTCTTACTAATGCTGTGTTGTCAGTAAAGGGACGACAGATGATAACGCAACTGTGTCAGTTCCAGCGGAGACATAGTTGACAACAGTATTAAGACATCCTGGGAAAGTACGAGTTTGTAAAAATACTGTTCGTGTGAACGTTTACTGAATAAAAGAACAACATGAGCAAATTTCCTTATTCTTTGATGCCTTGATGTAACAAACAGATTTATGTAGTACAATGTAGTACAGCAATTATCACGAGTATTGGAGATAAATACCTCTTATTAAAAGTACATTTCTAGTGTTCTCAAATATTTTCCTACCTATAAAATCTTCTTACCTGAATTAACTGTGTATGGGCACAACAAGGATTTCTCAAGTGCACACAGCCTATAATTTTCTGCTACCAGACCGGTATACAAGGTTAGAATCTTGTATCAATCTGCGTCATTTTGAATTTATTGTTGTCATCACTGAGAAAATGTTTCCTAATCAAATATAGTTTCATTATTGATGATGGAATCCTAGCCATTCTATTGGTCAGTTTGTAGATATACAGTAGGTATGGATCAAGTGGAAGTAATAGACAGATGGGGCCAAAAGGAAACATTCTTTCACTGCGGCCCGGCACCAATTCGCCCACAGACCGGTACTTGTCCCCGCCCCAGTGGTTGGGGACCACAGTGGTTCCCAAAATAAAGAGTGGGACCTGCAGAAGGCCCAAGATAAGTACAGGGGTCTAATTTTTCGCCAATAGTCAGGACTTTTCCAAGGAGTCAAGATTCCTGCCTACCACTAAAGGACTCCATACGTCCACTTATCCAATTCTAGTCTATGGACAGCAGTCTTCGCAACCACCACCCAAATCACACTAAACCCCACCAGCCCCTTGTCAACCTGCCTGGAGGTGATGAACCCACTGGAAGGCGCCAACTGCCTTAACTGGGATTGAACGTTGCCCGAAATGTTAACCCTTGAGTACGTCTGGTACCTACTTCCTAAATTTCCCAAGAAGGAAATGCCACTGTAAATCACTGCGGTGGACATAAAGTTTAGTAGAATAATGACGAGGCAGCAAAGAGTGTGGGACAGTCTGACAATGATACAATAGTCCTAAACATCTGATTTAACCTCTGATTGTCAAATGTCTAGTTGACAATCAGAGGTAAATAAACTCTGTGGTCTAAACTAAGACCCCACCCCTAAAAAAAGAAGTCACAACAGCATCATCCTTCATCGTCACACTCAAAAACATCGAAAAACCCACTGACACACCCTTTCCTGAATAGTGGACTGCAGATAAGCTGCTCCCAGTGGAGTTCGCCATGGGAACGCCGTGCAACACACACATCAATTGTTCAGATTTGTGAGTTTCAGTACTTTTACACAATTTCAGTGCCCGACACAGGCTTCCACCAAAACTCCTCCTCCTCCTTCGTCCTGCGTCCAAGTTCCTACAGCTTTTTTTTTGGTCTACACCTTTCACTCTGACCCCATCCTGGGCAGGCAGGAAGCCCAACAGGATGCAGAGTATGAGTGGGGCAGGAATGATATGACAATGGGAAGCGGGCGGCCACTGAAATCTCCTACGGCGCCCAGCGCCAACTGTTAGAACAAGTACAGATGGAATCCAGCAGACAGGAGAGGGCGACAATACAATACTGTCAGTGGAAAAGTGAGACGTCTCATTCACGGGGACGTCCTGTTTCCTCATTAGGTCACCACTTCCTTTTGATACCAAGTGGTTTTCTGGAACTCATTAACACACAGCACATACATACTACAAAACCAGAAGGAAACCAGAACTCTTTCGATCAGCTGCAAATACGTCCTCGCTCGGCTGACGCCTTCCACCCCGGAGGTGCCAACCCTGGTCGCCAGTAATAAGTCAGATGGGAATTTCCTGCGGAGATACTACTGTCCACTTGTAGACCCTGGCCGTCACACACACGCACGCAGAAAAATGTACATCCACACCCCCTTCCTTCCTGCTGAACGCACAGTCTAAAGACAGGAACTGACCTTGTGAAGAAACAGGAAGTGATGAAGCTCAGCCTGGGGTTGTCTAATTGTATTTTCTCCTGCCTGACACTCAAAATTCCACAAACCACAGACTGGAGACTGGGGGTCCTGATTTACAAAAAAGAAAAAGTACAAGATAAGGGAAGTAAACGCCTCAGACGGATGGACAGGCTGAGGGGAAAGCTCCAGTCCTGCCTTTTCCTAGAGATGGTTCAAGTCGCCGTAGGTGTGATAGTGAATATAACATTCATTTACAGAAGGAGAAAGGAAAATATCTGTGGTCTGAGAGACAATTATTATTTTTTTAGGGGCATCTGAAAGAGAGTTAATGTAATAAATGACAAACCCAGATCCTGTTGCTGTCAAACTCATTACCACTGACGTTCTTCTCAATGATGGATACTTCAGATACTGCTTTAAATAATAGAAATTACCTCCACTCTATAACACACATTATGACAAAAACGGTTCAATGTCTGGGCCAGAAAATTAGCTCAATGGACGAACCAACTAACAAAGTTACCTTCAATTTTTACATACGAAAAACGTTTTATCTTAAAACCGGACGAAAAACATATTTTTTTCGCGTTTTTTTAACTTTTAACGAAAGTGCCACTCGGTACAAAAGTAGTTTTAAACAACACATTCAATCAACACGGACAATTAAGAACCGAAATAGGTGAAATAAATGTTTAAAACCAGATACCGGTGAATTATGTAGCATGTTTTACTCATATTTCATTATTTCGACAAATAACAAAGTGTACATACCGGTGAGAAGTTCACTTTCGCTCTATTAAATCCCGGTTGAGCTGCCGCCTCTCAGCGACTCTACGGTGAAGTGAACTGAAAGGTGTGTGTGCGCGCGCACAGCGGAAGTTAGCGGGAAATGCGCGCCCCCAGTAAGGTCCAGCCCTGAGAGTTGACCAGAGAGAAGGACTGTGTTTCCTCTCAGTTTTTCTCCTTTTCATGGGTCTTGATATTGAAAAAAAAGTTTTTATTGTCTTCAACCTGTGGCTCTCGGGCTTTTTGAGGGGTCATGTAAAGTCTCTGTGAATGGACTGAAGATGTCTTTCCGGTTTGTGTCTAATTCTCGCCAAAAAGAAATCACACGTTACATCATATAAATAACAATAACGTCGATAACCATGTGATTTAGAAGTCAATAATCCCATTTTATTCAATTCATTTCTATACTGTCCATACGCTGACTGTCTCTGGGAGCGTACTACTGTTGTCCCTTTCAGATAAAGCAGCCGTAACAACAAGGTTAAATCACACCATCCTACACAAGGCGTGAAATTCCTCCTTGACTAAATGTACATTTACCGTCACTAATGAACCAACCACGGTGTTAACAACAGGAAGTACAAAGTCTCATACGCAGACAATTAAACACACACATCTAAATGAAAGGGACACTTCTCAGCAGCAGCTCCAAGTTCACCTCCTCACATACAGTACATCGTATTGACACTCTCGTTTAAATCACACTTGTACGAGAACTGGAAATGATAATACAGTACATTATTATTTTTATGATTAATATAAATGAACTCTGACCTACTATAGTTCAAGGGTCAGTATTTATAGTACATTTGATAGCACAACTGTTAAGTGCATTTTTTTTCCTTAGGCTTGTGCAGGGTGTTTGTTAAAAATGTTTGAAAATTCTGCTGCGGTACATTGTGATTTCCTTGGACTGTTGTAAAAATGATCATTTGAAAATGTTCAATTTGAAAAAACACTGGCATATAAAATTATAGAAATTAGGTGGTGCATATTGATATTAATCAATTTCCTATCGTTTTACATTGTTGATATTTTCATGAGAAATTATTAACATGATCAGTGTCTTCACACAACTAAATACCATTAATTTTTTAATAATAACATACAATTTCAGCTAAATTGAGCAAATTGGCTATTTCAGAAGTATGTATCAAACTGGTTGCCCTTTGCCTTTATCAGCAACCAGGAAGTAGCCCTCGGTTTCAAAAGGTTAGTGACCCCTGGTCTATTTAATAAAAATCCACCTTGAAAACCTGACGATTCCTGTGATATTTGTCTCCCTCTTGTGGTGAAAAAGTTGAACTAAAAAATAACTTTAAAGCTGTATTGAACTTTCAAAGCTTTGCACCAGTTTCCACTTTGAATGCACGATTAATACTATGATATAAAAATATATTTGAGACTATTTTTACGTTTAGAGACTGAGGATGTTTTTATTCACCCTGAGAATAATATACTGAGGAAAACATAAGCTAGAAAGTTGGTTACTTTAGTTCACATTTTTACACATTGTACCATTACACAAAAAATGTCAATGTCTGTGTTGTGATAACAATATGACAGTGATCCTCAAAAGGTGGGTCGGGACCTAAAAATGGTGAGTGGAATAATTTCTTTGAGTAAAGTAATAAAAAAAGTTATTTTTTATAACTTTTATGTGTGTGTGTGTTACATAATAATAATTTAATGCTAACTTAAGTCATGATCTTCTTGTATAAGTATGTATTGCTGTACCTTTTGCGTGGAACGACTGAAAAACTACACCAATCATTCCAATTTGATAACAAAGTAACTTTTTATTGTATATAAAAATACAAGTTATTCTGTTGTTTTTTCACATTCTAACCTCCGGATGCTGCAGAAACACAGTACAGAGGCAGTAGTAGTCTGAGGAGTGACACTTTCACGCAGTCATGTTAAATAAACCTAAATTCTGCAGAAAAAAAAAACTTGTTGAAAATATTCCATGGGGGAGACAAAGACAGAGACAGAGAAAGTCTCAGGAGTGTCAGGAGACTCAGGAGAATGTCAGGAGACTCTTTGGTGCTGATTGGAGTGATGGTGTCTTCAGTGAGTGGGATCTCATTCTTACCAGATGTGTATAAGAGACAGGTACAGAGGGAGTAGTAGTCTGAGGAGTGACACTTTCACGCAGTCATGTTAAATAAACCTAAATTCTGCAGAAAAAAAAAAAAAAAAACGACCTGAAAACACTGTGACTTGGATGAACCAGACCTGATTCCATGCCTGTCATAAACAAGTAGCCACGTTGGGCTCATGTGGGGGAAACAAACCTGTTACAATTCAGTGCAAAGTCACACGTCTTAAATATCTGACATCACGGTTTTGCAAAGCAGCATCAAAACATTAACACTTCAACACAGGATATACACACATTACCATACAGCATCGGCTAGTGTGTGTTTGTTTGTGTGTGTGTGTGTATATGTGTGTGGATGAGGGGCAGAGATGTCTGTGGGTGTGAATACACACTTTACAGCTCAACCTGTGTTATTGCGTAGGACTGTGTATAAATCCCAGCTGGCTCAGCTTCTGCAAATGACCGGCGACGGTGTCATCTCATGTAATGCGTGATGGCTCGTAGGGTGTAGAGAAGAGCTGCCTGCAGTCGGGCCTCCATGACTATCAGGTTGGCATGAACCTGTGAGGACACAAGACTTGTGAATTGTCCGATTGACTAAGAGGGACGTATGGAGCCAGAATAGTCAAAAAAAGAACACACACGTAAGCACAAATCTGCAAGCATATTCTGAGAAGAGCAAACAATGCTTCACACATCAAAATACGTTGGTGAATTCTTCAAAATCCATCCATCCATCTTCATCCGCTTATCCGGAGCCGGGTCGCGGGGGCAACATTCGGAGGAGGGATACCCAAACTTCCCTCTCCCTAGACACTTCCTCCAGCTCATCTGGGGGGATCCCAAGGCGTTCCCAGTCCAGCTGGGCAACATAGTCACTCCAGCGTGTCTTCCTTTGGGTCTCCTCCCAGTGGGACATGACCTAAACACCTCCCATGGGACGTGTCCAGGGGGCATCCGATGCCCAAGCCCCCTCAACTGACTCCTTTCGATGTGGAGGAGCAATGGGTCTACTCTGAGCTCCTCCCGGGTGACAGAGCTCCTCACCTTATCTCTAAGGGAGTGTCCTGCCACCCTGCGAAGAAAGCTAATTTCCGCCGCTTGTATCCGGGATCACGTTCTTTTGGCCATGACCCAAAGTTCACGACCATAGGTAAGAGTAAGAACGCAGATTGACCAGTAAATTGAGAACTTCGCCTTTTGGCTTAGCTCTTTCTTCATCACGACGGATCGATACGATTTAAGTGAGTATCTTCTTCAATTTATGTTTGTGATTTGTGGTACGTGCATGGAATTTGTGCTTTTAATTTGTGAAATTACGTGCATGCAAATTTTTATTTTTGAGATCGTAATTTTGCTACGTCAGTCCATCACCAGCCAATCAGAAGTCTCACTCGTTTGCAGCCAATCACTCAGCAGTGTCCCCACAAGGCTCCGTGTGTGACGCCCGAGAACCAAGTTCACGTCCTACAAAAATGGCATCTGGAAGTGGCAACATGGTGAGCGTTCCAGTCTAAGTATTATTTTATAACACGCCATTTTTGTAGGACGTGAACTTGGTTCTCGCAGTTTCACAAATTAAAAGCACGATTTGCATACGTGTCCGACAACGTGTGAAGCGTTGTTTGTGTGTTCTGCTCAGAAGACGCTCGCGGATCCGTGCTTACATGTGTTTTCTTTGTGAGACTATTCTGGCTCCATAGAAATGGAGACAGAATCAAATGTCATATGAGTAGCAACTTGTTGAAAATATTCCATGGGGGAGACAAAGACAGAGACAGAGAAAGTCTCAGGAGTGTCAGGAGACTCAGGAGAATGTCAGGAGACTCTTTGGTGCTGATTGGAGTGATGGTGTCTTCAGTGAGTGGGATCTCATTCTTACCTTCTCAGAGTGTCTGAAGTGCCTCCAGAAGGAGAAGTAGATGCGTGCCGTGGTCTGCTCGGGGTGACAGGCCATGGTTTTGACAAACAACTTCAGGGAGCGCTCCAACAACACATTCACGCTGCCGTAGTCGTAATCGTCGTATCTGTTGCAGAAAAAAAAAAAATGTAAGCAACGAGACAAACAGCAATATGGAAACAGAGGTAAAACAATTGTCAGTCATAACGGTTTACCAACAGTGTCCCCAATTCCAAAATAAGAGCAACTTCGAGGAGTGAGGTGAGTCTATACTTAATAGATAAATCTGTTAAAAATAACCCGCAGTTCAGCTGTGAACTTAGCAGAAACACTTTCCTAATTGTCAACAATGTTGTCGTCCTACAGTCACAGAAGTGGAAAAAAAAATCCTCCACATCGTCATCGTAGTAAACAACAGGAAGAAGGTTCAGCTGATCCACTCACCGTATCCCGTAAAGACAGTGGATGTAGTTCCACAGGGCCTTCCTCAGAGTGTGTGTGTCCACGCCCTCGTGCATCGCCATCCTATGGTAGGTCAGGTTGCTCACCACCTTTAACATGACAAGTCAGTGCAACAACAACAGAGGATCGACTCTTTTTTTTAATCTCAAAAGTCAAATTCAAGAAAAAAAAAAAACAAAGCAGATTTATGTTTATGTTAGTTTGTGTTCTTGTCATTCCTGCGGTCCTTGAATGCATCAGATTAGCACTGGCTTCACAGTGATGGATAACACAAGGTATGTGGCTGCTTGTGCAAACACTGATGTCATAGGAAACAGGTTCAGGCTGTGAGGTGTATATGACATTCTCACCATACATACAGTGTTTCTGTCATTTGTTTTGTCGGGACAACAATGTTTAGACCGAGTTCTCTCTCTGTGTTTCTAACCTACTGTATTTGATGTTCATATATTATATATATTATATATCTATATATATAAATTAGCCTTTTTCCTAGGGCTGTGACAATTCACTCACATAATGATCCGATTCATATCTCGATTCACAGGCTACGTTACAATTCAGGAACGATTCATATAAAATATAATACTATCAATCCAATTCAATCTGATTCGGTCCAGTTAGAATAGTTTTTTTAATCTTGATTAAGAATTTGCAACTCCGCTTTTTTGACAAAAAAAACACACAAAAAACATTTCCTCTTTTCACTTTGTATTTTCCACATATATAAAAGCAGACGGAGCAGTGTGAGCACAGTTTTTTTAGCTGTAGATTCCTTTTTTAACAATGTTATTCCTTAAAAATGGGCCTTTCTGATACTGTTTTTGATTAGATATATTCTATAGAAAATATAATAAATGAGGAAAATAATTTCACATCTCAGATGTTAAGTATCACTATCTCAATCTCGTTTGGAAACCGAGAAGTTGTTGAGTTATTTACGCGGCCACTCTTAATCATCTCTCGTCATGTGTATTTCTCATGGTCTATGGCAGGGGTGTCAAACCCGATTTCACAGTGGGCCAGAACTGAAAACCGGCATAATTGCACTGCCGGCCAGATTTGGCCCACAGGCCAGGGTTTGACACCCCTGGTCTATGGGAACTGGTTGCGTTAATGCACCGCGAGGAAACACAACAAATGGTGTCACCGTGGAAGGTGACAGTGAGTTCAGTGTTCTTCTGTTGCAGCTCCCGTCACTGTATCTGATTTGAAAAACATGTAAACCGACCCCGGTCTTGTCTGCTTGATCATGTGTCAGTAAACACAGGGTGTAAAGTTACCCATCGTTGGCAGAGATTGTGGAACGGCCCAGAATTCATGAGTTTGCGTACCTGGAATTTCTCGTCCAGGAACTGGCCCATGTCTGGCAGCAGCCTGTTGACCAGAGAGTAGCCGTGGTCTTCCCAGGAATAATCCTGCAAACATCGGACACCATTAAAGAAGATGAGGGAAAAACACTGATGGTGCAAACTAATCCTTCAACAACGTTGTGTTGAACACCGCCCCACTCCTACCTGCGCTCTCATGGTGGGCGGAGCCTGCTCTCCTCTGGGTGCAAAATCTTCGTATCTGAACTTGGGATCTTCCACCAGGCGAAGCACAAGATCAGGCGGAGCTTCACGCACCACGGCTAAATTAAACAGGAAGACATGTGTGTGTAAATCAGCGCTTGGATGAAGGACAGATGAAAGGGACACGGGTCAGACCTGTCGGAATGCTCTCGCTCCTCTGGCGCTCGAAGCGCGTCACCATCTCCTCCTGGGTGCACTCCTCCTCCTGCTGCTGCTCAAGCTCCACCATTCTCTTCATCAGCACCTCCACCTCCATGGCTCCTTCAACCAACTGACATGAAAGAGGATTGAGAGACTGGCATTGTAGTGGCAGAGACTTGGGAATCGCATTGCGTCTCCCACCGATTTTGGAAGACATTGTGGTTATGGTGTTGTCTCAGTGTGTGCTCAACATTCACGTCTGTTCACCAAGAGGAGACAACATTTTCAAACAGTGGTACGAAGCAGAATATCCTGCTTCATTAGTGAACTTCCCTGTGACGTGAATACAGATTCACAGCAGGAGGATCACTCGGCGAGACAGAGATGTCAAACTACCGCATTTTCACATAAAAGTCTTAGATTTCCTTCAAAATGTGTGGCGTGCCCTGTAGTACAGGGCGCCCTGTGTGTGTTGTTGTCGTAAGGCAGACGTAGTAGAGGACACCATGAGAACGTTAAAGGGAGAAGTGTGGGCGTGGATTGTATATAAAACCCGCCCCCTATGATCAGGTGGCCTTATGTGTGTGTTAAATATAGTAATATAAATTTTTTTTTATAAAATCATTGTGATTGGTTCTTTTCCTACATTAAGCACAGTTAATAAAAAGTAGTTCATGTAGGATGTGCTGGGATTTTAGGGCATTTTCAAAAGCAGATCATTGTCTGAAAGGTGTTTTAAAAGTGGTACCAAAAAGTCCCTGAACTCAAAGTCAACCATTGATTTTTCACTATTTTAACCACTAGGGGAAATTACCTTAATGAAAAATTAAGGGCAGCACATTCAGTGGGCTCTACACCCACAAGAATGCTCACAGTATAGTGTGGTGTGATTTGAGTGCCAGTCATGGAGACTCGTGACCCAGTAACAGCCAACAGTGTCCGTCTTACCTCCTGCCTGCCGTCCTCGTGGGCGGGGCTGTGAGGACTCCGAGGAAGGTTGCCAGGAGAAGGAGGCTGAAATGTGTGACCTCCGATGTGGTCCGGCTCCGGGTTCAGGCCGCAGCCCCACACAAACGAGGAGAGGGAGTGGGCGTGAGCCATCAGGATCACGGCGTGGATCAGCTCGGCCAGCGACCAGCGAGGGTCAGCACCGGGACACACCAGCTCCTGCGGGAGAGAGAGGGTCAGGTGATGATGATCACATCTACTGGAAATGAGAAGAAGCATTCGGTCACAAAAGAAGAAACTCTAATTCATGAGTCAGACATCAGATTTCCACAGAAAATCTGACGCATCACGTGAAAATGGAGAAGTGATGAAGTAAGTAACAGGAAATGACTTCAGTGTCAGACCTGGATGTGCTGCTGCGTAATGAGCCAGGGTCGGTGCGCCAGCAGTTTGTTGAGCGTCTGCAGGCTGCGGAGTTTGGTGGGAGCGTGTTGGATGCCGCTCAGCCAGCTCTCTTCTCCACCCGCCTCCAGGAAACCCGCGCTGTGCTGCTGCACCAGGTACAAGCAGTGGTGTCGAGCTGCGGCCTGTGGAGAAGGCACACAGTCAGGGAATCAAACCAAAATAAAGGACAGATTTATGACAAACAAGATTATTGGACAATGGTGTGATTGTTGTTTGGTTTTAGAATTATTGTCCAATCAGGATGGACAGACCAAACAGAAACTCAAGGATGACGAATAAAGAATATCTTTCTCTTACTCTCAGCTGAAGACTTACAGGACAGTTGTGAGACCAGCCATCATGTATGGATTAGAGACATTAGGAATAGAAGACAGGAGTCAGAGCTGGAGGTGGAGGAGTTAAAGATGCTGAGATTGTCTTTAGGAGAGACAAGGATGGACAGGATCAGGAAGGAGGTGATTAGAGGGACGGTTTGGGTTTGGAGAAAAAACTAGAGAAGACAGATTGAGATGGTTTGGACATGTTCAGAGGAGGGACAGTGATTATAGTGGGAGAAGAACGCAAGAGATAGAGCTACCAGGTAAGAGACAAAAAGGAGATTGATGGATGCAGTGAGGGAGGACATGGAGGGAGTTGGAGTTAGAGTTGAGGATACAGAGGACAGGGGTAGATGGGAAACGTGGACTCGCTGTGGCAAGAAGTTAAAGATGCTGCGACTATCTTTAGGAGAGACAAGGATGGACAGGATCAGGAATGAGGTGATTAGAGGGACAGCACAGACAGGAAGGTCTGGAGAAAAAGCTAGAGAAGACAGATAGAGATGGTTTGGACATGTTCAGAGGAGGGACATTGGTAGAAGAGTGATCCTAGAGATGGAGCTAACAGGTAGGAGACAAAGAGGAGATTGATGGATGCAGTGAGGGAGGATATTGAGGTAGTTGGAGTTAAAGTTGAAGACACAGAGGACAGAGGGAGATAGGAAACAGGGACAAGAAAAGGAAAAGAAGAAGACGACTCTCAGCTGAAGACTAAAGAATGTTGTTGTTGTGTTTGAGTGAGTGAATGATTGATGGCTGCGAGAATCTCAGAGACGGCTGCTACAGGAAGTGTGTGTGTGAGGGAGGTTGACATCCATTTAAAGGTTGCATCATAACATAACAACTGTGATCCAGTTGTGATCTTTGCACGACCAGGTAGCAAAGGATCAACGGCCCAGTACTGGGCCTGGAACCACGGTCACCACACACAGCCCGACATGCAGTTCATCATGTAAAATAGCTGGACATTAATCATAGAAATTCCAAAGTGACATCTAAGAATTCTGGAATGTTTTGGAAAAAAAAAAATATACGCAGGCAACAGCAGTCGCAGTCTCAATTGACATAGTGAAAAATCAGACCGGTTGGTGTGAATTGGGACACTGTCCCTGTCCCTCTTGTCTTTGTTTGCTTTCCCTACATTGCACACACACACACACACACGGCACCGCATTGATTTAGTGGGTCAACAACCTGTGGCACCAGTCCAGAGAGAAGCGGCTTAATGACATAACGTTGGCACCATCTGGTCAAGTGGGCCTTGGTGCAGAACGTCTTCAACCATGAACTGTAACAACTGTGTGCAGTGTGCAGTCGGAGCACTTGTTGAGGGACCTTCAGCCCAAGATAAAAACGTTCAGTTAAATGGTCTTTAAAAATCACGCACTGAGGAGCAGTGAGGAAGTGTTTACAAGTTTTTTTTTTTTTGGACAGACACTATTAGACATCGTTGCTTAACCGTCTGGGACTCGAGGAGAAAGTGAAAAATTTCAATTGCAAGCCTCAGGGGGAAAGCAGCTTTACAGCAGTGTTAATGACACTTAATAACTTCAATATGGTGATACTGTCAAAGTAACATTAAAAGGCTGGAAATAAAGGTGAAGCCACGACAGCGGATAAACCAAAAAAACAAAAAACACAAACAAACCCATAAAAGCACTTGACGTAGCCACTAAAAGTGAAAAGATAAAAATTACAGTCTGCCTTTATTTTCACGTACACAACATAACCATTGGTGGTGTCATATTTTTGCCTATCTTGAAAAGGGAGGGTGGAATAAATGTACCTACTCTTTTTTCCTCAAAGCAGTTACAGACTTTATGGCTGTTGTTATTTCGGGCTCATTTAACGCGAAATGAGCAAACACAGATGCAGAGGAACACAGGGTGAAAACACAGTCGCAAAACTGGTTAATATCTTCTCTCGGCCGGGTTTATGACGTTCCACTTGATTTGCACGGTAAGTGATCGAGTCGTGTGACTGTGCGACAACCGTGTTTTTTAACGGACAATAAGAGCTATTGTTTTGCAAAAGAAAAAAAAAAAACAAAACGGGAAAATTATGTCAGTGGGCCACAGAACAACAGTGACCCATAACTATCCTGTTAAAACTCAGGTTTGTGTTTATTTATAATCATCTTCTTCTCCTTTCGTCTCCTTTGTCCCTTTTTTCCAGGGGACACAGCGAGCCAACAATTTCCGTCTCACCCTGTCATATGTGTATCCTCAATTCTAACTCCAACTATCATCTCCTGTCCTTCCAACAGCACACCTCACCACTACTGTTCTCATCCATATCGTGCACCAATCTAACATACTTCTCTGCCACTCCTGAGATCCTTATACAAAACCATATAAAAACACATTGAAGCTCCCTCTCACCCTCTCTGTACTTTACCATCAACATCCTAAAGGCAAATATTTCATCTTGTGATACTTTTCTCAGCATAAATCCATACTGTTGTTCTCAAATCCCTACATCTTTCCTCAACCTAGCCTCAACTCTTCTTTCCCAAATCTTCATGGTATGGCTCATCAACTTTGTAATTGATACCCTTCTAGTAAATTGGCACAAGAACACTTCTCCTCCACTCATCAAGTGTCTTGTCTGTCTCTAAAATTCTATTGGACAACTATTTTATCTTGTAATAGTAACATTAATTTCCTGTATTTATATTTATAGTGAGCACTCTGTGGGTCTACTGTAGACCTTCAACTTCAGGCGTGAAAAAACACAGTACATTAGTTCTAAAATTTGACACAGAAGCACAAAAGCCCTGTGAACTTACATAAATGATTCTATTCTTTGCTTCTTCTCCTTTCCGCTTCCACAGCGAAATGGAAATCGACAATTTCCATCTCCCCCTGTCCTCTGTATCCTCAATTTTAACTCCAACTACCTCCATGTCCTCCCTCACTGCATCCATCAATCTCCTCTTTGTCTCCTACCTGGTAGCTCCATCTCTAGGATCATTCTTCTACCAATATACCCACTGTCCCTCCTCTGAACATGTCCAAACCATCTCAATCTATCTCCTCCAGCTTTTTCTCCAAACCTCCCTGTCTGTGTTGTCCCTCTTATCACCTAATTCCTGATTCTGTCCATCCATGTCTCTCCTAAATCTAGTATCTCAGCATTATGAATAGTGCAATTTGGACAGGTAGGGTGGGCTGGATTAGGTTAGGTTGCTCAGGTTCTAATCAGTTTCCTGTCTTTGAGAATATTTCACCAACTTAATGAAGATTTTGCCACTGAAAATGTATCACATTCTATTTAGCCCAAAGATTCAATCCCATCATGTCTCAAACTGTAAACGAAATTCTAGTCTTACCATAAGAACTATGTAATGTCTCCAGTGACAGGGAAGGGGCCCATCCAGCTCCAGCAAAGCATGCTGGGCCTTCAGGAAGCAGCTGAGGTAGGCAGGGTGCAGTGCCATCACCATGGTGATGTGATCCACACGGCCCAGAGACAGGAAAGACTCCAGCAGAATGTCCTGGTCCATCTCCTCCTTTAGGATCTGGAGGCACAGGGTCAAACCTGATCAACAACAGAACATTATCCCCTGTGGACTGACATCACCCTTTATACTGTATCTTGAAAAACAGCAAGGATCCGGTTCAGAAGTCCTTCTCTCAGGGGGCAGGGACAAAAACTTTTGGTTTAAAGTGGGTCACACAAGAAAACTAAGGTGTGTAAGGAGATTTTTCTATCACAGACATGCAGCAACATTGCGGTAATAAGATAATTACTGCGTCAGCTCCATATAAGCGTGATAAAATCAAATTCAGATTTTAATTATAAAGAGATGAATGTGAGCCAACTGTCTGAGACGGAAGTAAATCCAATGCGGAGTTGTTTTGATCGTTAAAATCATTGTCAAGAAGCCTGTCAGGAGACGCCAATACCAATGCCGATACCACATTGGTGTGACGTAATGTTTTGAAACTTTAAAACAACACCGACTCCTACTTTTATGACAGATGCCGTGAACAGTGTTCCTTTGGAATTCACAGTCACAAACATTCTTTTCTGTTCTGTTCTTCAACGTCAACTGCATAAACACCAAGTTGATCCGGGGGCATTAGAGATCATGTTCCGTATCAGTGGGTTCTACACTGACTGGATGATGCAATGGATGAAGCCTGGTGAAATGACGATGCAGCTGTTTCTGTTTTATATATGTATGTATATACTTATATAAGCATAAATATATACATACATACATATAATAAATAAAACATATAAAGACTTTATGGTTTACTTTAGGGTGTATGTATACTGCATATATCATATATGTATGTATATGTTTACAGATTTATACATATACTGTATAAGCATACATAATTAAATATATATAGACTTCATATTTTATGGTATTTATATATGCTATATATCTATATACATATATAAGCATATGAATATATATATATACATACATATAAATATATAGAGAGACTTAAGGGTTTATGATATATATACTGTATCTAACATATGGTATATACATGTATGGATATGTATATATATACATATATACACATACATATAAATATACTCTACAGTTTCTATCATTATTTTGGTTAGAGATAACATATATAACACATACATATATGTGTGTATATATATATATATATATGTATATATATATATATATAAAAGTATTTTAAATGCTTAAAGAGTTCTGCCTGAACATAAACACATCTCCTGTAGTTCTACATACCTGTTTTGCAGGAATAAATGCACTGGGACCTGAGGCCAGGGCTCTGGGAACTTGAACTCCTTGTTCCTACAGAAACAAAAACAACACAATGCACATACATAGATGCATTATATATATATATTATATATATATATATATATACACACAGTCATGGAAAAAATGATTAGACCACTCTTTCTTTAATTTCTTGTCCATTTAAAAGTCTGCTTCCACTTAATCTACATTAATCTGGACAAATATATTAACAACAAAAAAAGGCTCATAATTAAGTTTAATTTCAGAGCTGATTTCTGGCCATTTTGCATGGTTTTATTGACAGTGACAAAAATCACACCTGTTCCTATATCACTAGCAATAACATTGTACTGGCAGTTTGTATATAATTTGTATATACGTATCTATATATGTGTATATATATATATGTATATATATGTAACATATATATATACATCGTTTATGTTGTCCTTAAAAACATGTTACATAAAGTAATAAAAACAACATAACATACTAACTAAAGAAAACTCCTTGTCATTGTGATTCACACCACTGCACAAAACGAAATTTTTAACCCATCACCAAAGTGAACAGTGGGCAGTTTTGAGCGGCCGGGGAGCTGTGAGTGGGGACGGTACCATGCTCAGTGGACCTCAGTGGTAACTTGGCGGTGAGGGGATTCGAACCGGGGGCCTTGCTGACCCAGGTCCGCTTCCTTAACCATTAGGCCACCAACTGCCCCAACAGTTTCAACAACATGAAAATCTTGTCACTGCACATTTGACAAACAGAGGTTTGGTTTTTGGGAGACTTTTTCACTAAGTATTAAAACGTTGATATAACTCTGTGTTAATGTGAAGTTTCTCAGCCAACATGTACAGTATAAACGCGCAGGCGGCCAGTGTGTACCCCCTTGAACTAGTCCTGGTGACGAGAACAAGCTGTGCTATAACAGGAGGGACCTGTTTCATAACCATAACTCTGGAATTACAAACAATACAAGCAGTGGAACTCACGGTCATGGCCAGGAGGGGAGGACAACCATCAGCCAGGTGGACGCAGCTTGTTATTTCCAGCAGATTAGATAAATAAACAGTGCGTGAAGTCGACGCCAATATGACTTTTGTCTGTGTGAAGACAGCCTGGGGGTGTGCCTGTCTTTTCAGGGCACCGGGAGGGGGCGTGTCTGGGTGTTCTTGCATCACCTCCTAACGTCTGATGAAATAAGCCGCAATAGCAAAGGAGATACACCAAACGAGGATGTCGACTAATCAGTCGTTCATTCGATAACAGGTCGTCGTAAATGTAATCATTATCCCAATAAAACCTGACTAAATTAAGCGACTTGGCATGGTCAGAGATGTCGTTTCCCCCCTCGTACTGGTTACGAGTTTCCAAACTTTTTCAATTACCTGTGCGGTTCGCAACAGCTCGTCCGCCTTCTCCCGAACCTCCCGGAGCGGGCAGGACCCGGACAGTCGGAGCAGCCGCAGCAGGGTTTGCTTACTCAAGCGTGCCGAACCGGGCTTGTCAAGTTCTAAACGAAGCAAAACCTGCTGGTTCAACTCCCTCAGAGCCGCTGCTCGTTCCTCCTCGTCCCTGCTGCACAGTCGAGTTAAGCACTTCACGGTCGGAACCATGTCACCCTCCGTCTCCGTGTGGAGGCTGCACACACGTCCCGGTGTGTTGTCACCGTTGGCCGGGCAGGTGTAGCTTCCAGCGGTGTTACTGGCCATCTCTCTCTCTGGTTGTCCGTTGCAGCAGCACCTCGGGCTGCTAAGCTGTTAGCTGGAGTCTTGAGTCAACTGTAAGGTTTTCCAGGTGTCGGTTCTTAACTGATGTGCCTTCGGCTTCTTAGGTCACTGCGCAATCGTGTCCCGCAAATCATTAACGAAACAGCAGCGGCTCCACTGTCCTCTCACTGCCGGTTTTCCCCTCCCGCAGGGTCGCTGTGTCGGCGTTCGGCTTCAGCCTGGGCAGCTAACTTATCCGTTAGCATTAGCAGATGATGTCTTGTTTGAATTACGTATTTGTTTTGTAATTTACATTTCAACAGTTTTGTTGCCCTCTAGCTCTAGTTTGTTCCGATTTCAGATGAATAATATTTATTTATCTATACTAGTTAACTCAAAATATTTTACATGATTATGACGCCGTCATTTGACTCCGTAGCAACAACGGTTTTGTTTTTTCACTTTCGCAACGTCACCATGACGCGTCCCTCTCTTTTTAAAAACAAAATTAAATTATTATGTCAATTAATTTAAGTCACTAAAATAATAACTACTTGAGCAAAAATGACATTTATTACATTTACGTGTATTTTTTACTCGGAAAAACAACATTTAGAGGCAAATTTCCTTATTTGATATCAATTGACATCGGGTTTTTTTTTTCACTTTGCAACGTCATCCTGACGCGTTCCCTAAATTACTGTCTTTTAAAAAATGGTATTTAGATTAGTTCGACGACAAAATAAGTGATTTACGTTACTAAAATAATAACTGAAGTAAAAAATTACATTTAAATGTAATTTTATTCGACAAAATCAACCTTGTTTATGGACTTCAACTTTATTGTTGAAGTCCCTAGGCACTTTACAATTATATAAAATAAACAAGATACATTAAACAAAATAGGAAAAAGCCCCCTGCCCTTGGGCAAATTCTCTTATTTGACTTTGTTAAATAATGACAAAACTTAATGTTGCTCATAAAAAAGTCAGTACACAGAATTTTTCGGCTATTTACTCTGTTTACCCATGTAGTTAGCTTTATTTTGAGGTTAATGAAAAAGCAACAATTACAGAAAACTAATATAAATATGTATCAACTATTGATATTACTCTTTAAATTTGCAATACTTTATAACAAAGTATATACATTTTCATACATAATTTCCATCTATTCATGTTATTAATTACTTTATATTATAAATATTTAATTATGATACTGGGCTAAGATTACATTTCAAATCCATAGGAAATTACTGAAATTAAAGTTACCAATATTTCCTTTTTTATCATTTTAATTTTAAGGTTACTGTTTTTTATGGAGTTTCTAATTATTATTTTGTTTATTCATTAATAAACTCCATGAAGCAAGCACCACCCAAATCCCACAGCACCTTCCTGTGGGTGGTGAGCCAACAGGAAGTTATGTAGGTCAGGACCGTGCCGTGCTCAGAACATCTCACTGTTGGATTCGAACCTGAAACCTAGTGGGACCAAGTCCTCTTCCTTAACCACTGACCCTATTATTATAATATTATTATTTTCAGATAATTTCCCTGACTTTGGATCAACAAAGTCTAAGTCCAGATACCAATACATCTCAAGTGCTTTTTCTGCACTATATGATCATTTAAATAAAAGTAATTGTGCAAACAATTAGATAACCAACCACCCCCCTCAGGTCTATTTGTTGAATGAACTCAGCAATGTAAATATGAATGTGAGAGTCTTCAAGTCTGTGTGCACCCATACACAATAGTTCCACAATTTAATATTTACTTCCTGCATAAGATTTATTTAGGGAAATAAAAAGAAGCATCAATGATGTTCCTTCATAAAAAGACGTGTATCTTATATTAATTTACCTGTAAAAATAAAAATACCTTTAATAATTTCAGACAGATTCGTACAGTTGGGCTGAGAGAAAAGAGAGCAGAGCAAACGGGGAAGGGAAGGTGACAGTAATAAGCGGACGACACCGACTGCTGCTCCGTTTAATACGACTTCTAGGATTAAATGCTGTGGCAGCAGGCGGGCGATGTAGGACGACCTTCGGAGCACACACAACGGGCAAAGGCGTGGTCTCCATGGCAACCTGCGCTTCGTGTCTCAGGAGACCCAAGGTTTGCAGAGGTTAGGTTGAAAAAAAAAAGGAGGAGAAGATAGAGAAGGATAGAAGCAGATGTCAGGGTGCATGCAAACACACACGAGGGTTTCTCTTCAGAATTTAACAGGAAGTAAAAGTGTGTGTGTGTGTGTGTGGCTTTGTTGGTGAATGTTCTTTTGTGTTGCTGCAAGTGGGATACGTGTTCTCAGACAATTTTGTTCTCCAGCATGGCGATCCTCTTCGACATGCTCTCTAGTAAGATTCTGTCAAGGAGAAAATTAAACTATTAAAAAAGACAACAGTGTGTAATAACATCATTAACACCTCCCTCCAAACATCATTTCCCCTCAGTGTAAAGGATATATTTTTTTGTTAGTGCCTGGAGGGCATCTTCTACTTTCTTTTGGAACTTTACGAGGGAGTCGCATTCACACGGGTCCTCCTCATCTGTGGGATCAGAGAGCTCATCATCAGGAACGGTGTACGAAGCAGGTTATGCAGGTATTAATTTTTTAATGATAAACCAAGTCTGACCTGGGCAGATCTTAATCTGAAGCTTCTTAGCTATTTCGGTCATGGCCTTGAAGTCAGCGGTGTAGAAGTAGTGCTCCCCAGTTGGCTCAGAGGCGATCATCTTCAGTTCGTCCTCCACTGCATTCCCCACGCCCACAGCATACATCCTGATGCCTGTAACACACAAGCACACAGGTATCTGGTCCATGTCCAGAAGATGTGAAATTCTACAAACAACCAGCGAATCAACTTTCATTTAAAACATAACAAAAAAAAAATTCCTGCATCCTCAAACCTTAACTCTTCCTCACCATTTTCCTTTGCCTTCTTCGCAGCTTCTCCAATATAATCTTGGCTGCGGCCATCGGTGAAGACGATGCCCACCTTGGTGACTCCGGGTCGGGCTCTGCTGAAGCTGCTCTCCAACATACTGCGAATGGCCAGACCAGTCATGGTTCCTCGTTCCATGTAGGCCATCTTCTTCACGGCATCCTTTAGGTCTTTCTTGTTGTTATGGCGGCCCAGAGGAAACTCCTGTAAGCAGATCAAACCTCCATCTCTCCGGGTCCTCGTCCACCTGCTTCCTACTCTAACTGTAAATCACCTGCAAACATCATTGTCCATGGAGCCTCCTGCTTAACTTTATTTGTCAACAGCTCTACTGCCAGAGCGATCATTAAGGAGCTCGAAGCGGATCCCTGATGTATTCCTAACTCTACAAGCATGCATACTTCACTTCCAGTCCTGACCTGAGTGAGCTCTCTACCCTGCGCCTTAAACCTGCAACCTTTAAACATCTGATAACCAATAATATCACAGATCCAATCTTGACCCAAGACTCGCCTGTCGGACTGTGCTGGAGTACTGCATCAGCCCAACGTGAGCCTTGGTTTCGGCGACGTCGAGTTTATCGATGATCTGGTTGATCCACTTCTTGACCAGCTCGAAGTTCTCCGGACGTATGCTCTTGGAGCCGTCGATCAGGAAGACCACGTCCGTCATAGAGTTGCTGCACGCTGAAAAGGACACGGGGCACAAGTGTTAAAGCACTCGGCACGTCGGCACAGCGATCCTGCTCGGGCGAATGCCTTCGTACTCGAGCTAACACGCACTCACCACTGCAGGTGCGACCATCGCTCTTGAGGGTAAAGCCAGCTTTGCAGGCACACTTGTATGATCCTGGGCTGCTGATGCATAACTGCTCACAGTCATGATCTCTAGTGGCACACAGGTCCGACACTGTGTGTATGTGTGTGCGTTTATGGATGAAGGACACGTGCACATACACACAGGTTTATGTTGACACACAAAAGGGGGGAGGGGTCAGGGTGATGGGAGTTAGGAGAAGAGAAGGAAACTATGTCAGTGTTGGAAATCTAGTCCAGACGTTTAATGATCCACTGTCTCCTGCCAGTGACTGGGAACAAATCACTGTCGTCATGAGTGGGAATTTTCAGGAATCAAGTGGATCTTTAAAACAAACAGGTGGAGAACATTGGAGTCGCCTTTGATTATCATCATCAGTATCTCAGGATTCTAAATTTAGAGCTCAGGCTCGTCCAATAATAGTCCAGCGCTGCCATCGTGCAGTTCTGCCCTTTGACAAAACGTCTGCAGAGACAATGGCAGGGGAGCAGCCGGAGCTGCAGACTGCGAAGGACGACAATAATGAGAGGTTTCACTGACTGTCACGAGAAGATTGGCAATCATTAGCAGATCAGTCTTAAGTTGAGGTAATGTTTTGTGATGATATGGAGTACATTTGTTTCCAAAAAAACTGTTCCTGCCCTAATGTCCCCCATGCACTGCGGGTATTGGATGACTTTGACATGCTGAACGACTGCGCTGTCAGTGCTGAGGTCAAAAGGGAAGAAAACAATAAACTGGAATGAGAAAATGACAGTCCTGACACCTTACCCTCATTATAGGGAGGTCGGCAGACAGCTTTCAGCGTGAGATAAAGGCCCAAATAATGGTTGTCCACCCAGGCTGGATTTTCTTTCCTCTCATGAAGGCCTCGTTTGTATTTTTCTTTTTTTTTTGTAGCCTAAAAAACTCTCCTCTAGACTTACCACAGAAGGCTTCCTGAAACTTTTTGGTGAGCTTCTCGATGACGCTGTAGCTCTCCACATAGTCCACGTGGTCGTCCAGGGGTTCACTGGCCATCTGCTTCAGTGTGTTCATCTCCACACGTCCCACGCCGATGGCAAAAATCTCGATGCCGGCCTCGCGTGCTCGCTGGGCGATGTCCTTTACGTTGTCCTGCGGACGCCCGTCTGTGACGATGATGGCAACCTGTGGACGAGGACAGAAAGTTAGATGCAGAACAACAATAACAATAGGGTTTTTTTTTTTAAATGAAGAGCTTCAATGGGAAAACGTGCAGCCAACCTTGCTGATATCATTGGATTTCACACGCGCACCCTCGGTTTCACTGAAGGCCACGTTCAGAGCAAACTGTATGGCCAGACCGGTCATTGTTCCAGTGGACAGAGGTTCGATCTTAGTCACAGCTTTAACCAGCCCGGCTTTGGTGCGGTGAGTTTTAAGCGACACCTATATACAAAAAAAAACATGGAAAAAAGATGAGTATAGATTATTGCCATAATGGATTTTCAACATGTGACAGACAAGACATTCTTCCACACCTCGTTCTTCACGCGACTGGCATAGTTGACCACTCCCACGCGTGTGGCATTGGGTCCAACGTCCAGCCCCTCTATGACTTTAGCCAGGAAAACCCTGACCTGCTCAAACTCTGAGGGACGGACACTCCGACTGCTGTCGATGATGAACACCAGATCCGTGGGACGTGTTTTGCACACACCTGCCACTGTGTGTAACAGCGAAAAAAGTAGTTATGATGATTTGCAGTAATAATTTAAGAAGGTCTGAAAATGTGAAAGAGTTAGGGGCGTGAAAAAAAACAAGCAAAGGTAAAGAAAAGTTGAATGAAACAAGGATGAATGAGAAGTAAAGGAAAAATGAGAATCCAAATTTTAAAGCATCAAATGTCTTCATTAGAAATTATAAGAAACATTCCTGATTATTTGTATGGAAACTACAAAAACATCACAAAAAAGAAAACAAAGTTTTGAAAATGAGGAGGAGAAAATACGTCAGTTTTTACCAATATTTTGGCTAAATGTGAAAAACAAATCCCTCCAAACTGATGCTGCATCACCAACAAATAAGCATTATGTGTTCGAGAAATGGAATAAAAATGTGGATTTTATTTAATGCAAGATTAAAAATGTAGGTTCATTCAATTGAACTTGGAACAAGTAGAAATGTCCCTCTCTCCCTCCATCCTTACCCCCACATACACAGACAACATCAAATAAACAGATGAATAGAACGGACCTAGATATATTTTAAGCTACTTTATAAAACCAATGACTTTCAACATTACAAAAATAAAAAATATATATATATGTCTGGCAGTTGGAAAGTGAAATAAAATTGTAATAAAATCTATTTTACTCCATTATTAATTGTTCATCAGCTTTTCCACGTTCATTCTCTGCCTTGGTACATGCACAGCACAGATGATTGAACTGCAGGACAGACATTGACGTTCACCACTAAAAGAAAAAAGGTGCTGTGGTTAAGCCGTCACCTGGGCACCATTATGTGACCTCACTACTCAAACAGAGAGATGAGATGAGATAAATGAAAAAATAAGCGTCGAACACAATTATTAACCATTAGGATCAATCATAAGGTTAAGGGTCATCGTCGTCTTCTTACCCATGCTGGCGGCTGTTCGCATGTCCACTACGGCTTGAGCTCCGACCAGGCTCAGAAGCAGAAGGAACAAGGGTGGCGTAAGCATCATGGTGACAGCGGCAGGACGGGAACAACAACTTATTGCAGACGCTCCCGGAGAGACAAGCCAGGAAGGACGCAGAGCGAGGGCGAAGGGACTTCCAGGCGAGGGGGACGACCACAGAGTGAGGCCCACTGACTCTGTGCTGCAGGTTATCAATGCAAGTGCTTTACACACTCGGCCCATAGACGGCCCCCCCACCCCAAAAACTCCAGTGTGTGTTTTTCTGTGGGAAAGAAAGGGAAATACCTGCTCTGGGAGGGCCTAAACTGGTGGGCAGGGAAAGACAAACACACCTTAAAATGGGTAGGATGGACAGGTACGTGTGTGAGTTGAAGTAGTTAAAGTGTAGTGTGTGCGCCCCCGATGGCTTAGGTGAGTACAGTAGGCGTGTGTGAGGCTGACAGGGGGTACAGGAGCGGCTGGGGTTTGGCGCGGGGAGCCCGCCAATGCAGCCGCCTTTGGATTTGGCCAGAGCTCAAATAAACATCGAGATGAATTCCTCTTTTCTCTCAGCGTTCCCTCGTATAGCAAACACACATTTACGGTGCGGAAGTGAAGGAGAGCCGCCGTACACAGCCTACAGTGTTCCCGCTGCAATGCACGTTGGCACGTGCCTGCGTTTCTGCACATTTCTGTGGAAGTTGAAGCCAGTTCCTGGCTTGGGAAGTTCAGCTCAGTTCAGAGCTTTTTTTAAATGTCACCGGCTTTTACTTTTCTGTCACTTTCTGTCAGTTTTGTCTTATCCATCAATTTTACTCACACTGTCATCATTCGTCCAACCTGTGACCGACCGCAAAACTAAAAGGACAGGACAGAGACCAGCCGTGACGGATGGATTAGAGACACTAGATATAGGCAGAAGACAGGAGGCAGAGCTGGAGGTGGAGGAGTTAAAGATGTGGAGGTTCTCTTTAGGAGAGACAAGGATGGACAGGTTCAGGAATGAGGTGATTAGAGGGACAACACAGACAAGAAGGTTTGGAGAAAAGCTGGAGAAGACAGATTGAGATGGTTTGGACATGTTCAGAGGAGGGACAGTGGATACATTGATAGAAGAATGATCCTGGAGATGGAGCTACCAGGTAGGAGACAAAGAGGAGATCGATGGATGCAGGGAGGGAGGACATGGAGGTAGTTTGAGTCAGAGTAGAAGATACAGAGGACAGGGGGAGATGGAAATTGTTGACTTGCTGTGGCAACCCCTGAAAAAGACACAAGCTGCAAGGAAAAAGAGATGTAGAATAAATGCGTAAATTGATTACTTTTACGCTTTAGCACTCATTCCTAGCTTTTCCACTCCTTGGTGGGCAGTGGGCCCCAGTGGAGTAAACACCCTTTCATCAATAAGCTCACATACACATCTTTAATCTTTCTATAGAGTTCACATCCACACTGAACAGAGAACCCTCTTTTCCCAACATCATCCCACTCCACCCAAGCTTGCATTCCACTATACACCCCCGCCCCCTCAACCTCCATCCTCCTCCTCGACAGACACACACTCTCACACGGAACAAGCCGCAATTCAGCTACGCGGTTGAACCTGGGGAAAAGGACGAAGAGCAGGCAATCGTTCTGTACAGATTTTCTCAACTGAAAAGGACAAAGTGAAAGATCTACTGAGAGTGTTTGAGTGTTTGCTGGTGGGAGAAGAAGAAGAAAGCTTTCAGATGTTATTCACTGGACGGAGTGGCTTTTTTTCAGCCTGCCGGGGAAGACATGACACGTACATTGAGGGCACACAGGCTCGTACAGATTATGTAACCTGGTCTCGGCAGCACACAGGACAAACACCAACAGTTTGTCTGGTGGGCAACTGCCAAGATGTAACAGAATGTCGAGGAAAAAGCATTCCTCAGAAATGTTTGAACATTTCTTATCATAATAAAGAGAATGTTTAAGGATGTGACCTGAAAAAACATCATGTCAAAGTATGAGATCATGGTTTAAAGAATTGTAAAAAGTGTTGTTCAAAACTGAAAGAGCATGGACTGAGAAACTAGAGGACAAGACAAGTCCAGCTCCACTGAAGACATGTACAAGTCAAACTGGAAGGATTTCAGAAAGAGAAGAGGAAACCTCATAAACCGGAATAACGAGAGCAGATGTAAAGATGTTGAAGATAAACTTATGTACGCAGAAAAATGTCAAATACTAAACATTCTGTTGAAAAACAACTAACATAACCAAACACAAGACAGAAAGACCCTGGTTTTTAGATTTGTTTGAAGGCATCTCTTAAGCACTGTTGGAAACAAGTTAGTTGAAAAACAAAAACATTTTTGACACAACATAATTTATTTGAGGAGCATGATCCAAAGATTACAGGACGGTGGGGAGACCAGCCATGTTGTATGGATTAGAGACACTAGTTACAGGCAAAAGACAGGAGACAGGGCTGGAGGTGGAGGAGTTAAAGATGGAGAGGTTCTCTTTAGGAGAGACAAGGATGGACAGGATCAGGAATGAGGTGATTAGAGGGACAACACAGACAGGAAGGTTTGGAGAAAAGAGGAGGAGAGGAGACAGATTGAGATGGTTTGGACATGTTCAGAGGAGGGACAGTGGTTATATTGGGAGAAGAATGATCCTAGAGATGGAGAGGGAGGACAAGGAGATAGTTGGAGTTAGAGTTGAGGACACAGAGGACAGGGGGAGATGGAAAATGTAGACTCAATGTGGCAACCCCCTAAAAAAGGGACGAGCTGAAAGGAAAAGAAGACTCAAAGATTACCAACACCACAGGCAAACAGATCATCAAAAGATCTTGATCATCATAAAGGTCTTCAACATGATTAGATGCAAAGAGAAAACCTCAAGTAGAACAGGCAAACAGTCGACCACTAAACATCACCCTGAGCCCTGGACCTACAAACCAAGTCCTCAACCAGTTTCCCCAGTGTTCAGCTTCTGTATTACATCACCTGTTTTTACTGGTCATCAAACAAAGTCCATTTCTGCATCAACACAAATCTATCAAATGCAACTGTCTTAGTCTCTCTAATTCTAGACGCCATCCTTATCCTCAGTTCTCCTCAACCATTAACCACTAGGTTTTGGGGGGGAAGCAAAATTCCAACACGAACACATAGAGTGTTTGCTTCTTCCCTGAAAAAGGAAGTGTTCCGGTAAGTCGTTTTCCACTGCCAACACCCCAACCACCCCAGGAGCTCAACCTCGAAAAGTATTTGTCACAAAAGTCCTGCCAGAACCACAGAGAAAATACATTCTAGCACATTTACTAAAAAAAAAAAAAAAATGCCTTCAACTCAGCCCCACAGCATGACACAAGTACTCCCTGAGTGTCTGTGAGGTTTCAAGATCTATTTTATCACTGTCTGTCTTTGTTCTTAAACATCTAAATATTCCAACCTATTTATTTTACTCTATAAATGCATGATAAATTCCCCACAGCATCCTATTTGGATGCACCGTGTATCTGGTTTGTTTTTCCATCACAAACAAACTAAAAATTAACGTCCTTATTTTATTTAGGCCAATGAAGTGAATAATCCGTAAACTCTGTTCCGGATTTGTTTCTGCACCAACATGTTTTTTTTTTTGTTGGTGCAGATTGACTGACTTGAAGCAGTTCCAGTTTCTTTCTTCTCTATCCTGGGCTGCATACTTGTGAGCGCATACTGTCAAAGACTTAGGAAAAAAAAAAAAAACTGCAAAAAAGTATCGTTTGGCCACATCCATAAATATTGAAACAAGTTCCCTTTCTTTGGATCTCAGAATACTAAGTAAATATTGACCTGCAGGGACTGCAGCATCCCATACCTTTGCTCTCACACATATCAACATACATGCACACACACACACAAACAGACAGATACACACACACACACACACACACACACACACACAAGGGAACCCAGCTGTACTCAGAGCCGTCTCTGTTCACACCAGGCAAGTCCTGGAAAAATTAATTACCAACTTAACCCTACAAGAAACCCTCCCCGTTCACATGTAACTTTACTGACACATGGATGTGAAAATCTGAAACATATGGGCTCACAGTCAGAGAGAGGACGAGGGGCAGACGGAGGAGCTGCGGCTACTGTCTACATATTACAAACAAAATATTATTGACTTGGCCTAGAGAACTGTGAACAATACTATGATAAATAAATATGTTTTTCTAATTCGCCTGAAAAAGACAAGGCTAGGTCTACAAGATTTATTTTTGTCCATAAAAAAAATTAAAAAAACAGTCAGCAACGGTGACCTAGCGGTTGAGGAAGCGGTTCTGGGTCTGCAGGGGTTGAGGATCGAATCCCCCAGCTGCCAGGTTGCCACTGGAGTTCTGTGGGTCAGGACGTTGCTATGATCATAGCACAGTACCGTCCCGACCCACAGAACTTGTTGTGGGCTCACCACCCACAGGATGGCTAACAATATGGTGCCACTTTGTTTCGGGTGGCGCCATCTGCCACTGCCACCCCGCACCGGACAAGCAGAAGAAGATGGATGAATAAATGAATAAGAAAATAAAAGTCATGCTGCTCAATGGTGTCATCCCATCATTGTACAACACTAAGAATAATACTACCAACAATTATCAACAGAAATCGGATACAAAACCATTTCTTTTTTTTAAATCAGCGTCATTTTAGTACTTAAATGGCCATTTATAGACAAAAACTACGAATTATCCACCTGCAGGAAGGATGGAAGGTAAGGTACAGGAGGAGATGTTACTGGTGGGGGCAACACATGAGCAGATGAAGATGGCTCATGTTTGTAAGTCATGTTTTTCAACAACACCAGGCAGTGGGACTAGAGCCTGACTGCAATGTTTGTATGTTTCAATCTGACTTTTTGATTCACGGGCCACAACTGGTCCTAAATTTGGACGCAAAAGGCTGGGTCAGGTGGACTGAGTGTTCAGATAAAATAAGATAAAAGAGTTGTAAAAAAATCATGCTAAAGCAGCCTTGTCCAAAAAAAAAAATTATTTGTATTATCAATGTACTTCTGCCGTTTGTCTGCAGTTCCCCAGTAAGAACTTAAGCAGTTTGGGTTTTATACATGACGTTTACACATTAATTATCAAACTTTTGGTCTCTGTGTCCCACCCGTTGAGTCCCAAATGTTCGACTATGTCTGTGCTAAAGGCTCTAAGGCTTTTAGCCCTCTCTGTACGCCATCTATAGAGAAAAGATGGGCACTGCATGGAAACACAGGAGTAGAGAGAGTGTGGTTCAATCTCAGTGTCAAACGACTCCTCAAGTGTTTGTGTTACATAAGAATAAGTGCAGTCTGGAGTGGTCTAGTGTTTGGAGTTAGGTGAGTGGAGATGATACGCAGTTTCACAGAGATGGGTTTCAGGATGAAAAAGGAGAGCGAGTGTTGTACGAGCTATGATTAAAAAGGATTTGTGGAGCTGCTGGAGGTTTAGAGGATTAAAATTGGCCCATGGCATTTGGTTTTGGAGGAGACTCGGGAATTGGCCTCTTCAATATGCGTCCTCGCAAAGATAGAGCCTATGTGTCTGTGTGTGTGTGTGTGTGTGTGTGTGTGCAGCTCTCCTCCTGCCAACAGTAACAGTTCAGTAGCCAGTGAACAGGAAGAGAGGTTCATTAAAAACCCAAATACAGCAGTTACATAACTAACAGTTCTGTTCATCCCAGAGCCCCCTGTGCCGCAAACACACTCTTCCTTCATCCCCTTCTTCTCCCTCCTACGCCTGCTGGCAGAGCTTACCCATCATCCTCTCCTTCCTCCATCCTCCCCACTGCAACAACTCATCTCAGCCCTCCTGTCTGCCTCCTCAGATCAGCTCACTGCATCACTCCTCAGTCTCCCCTGCTTCTTCATCTGCTCCCCTGGTCCCTGCCACCCCCTTTCTCCTTTGCTTCAAACACTCGCTTCTTCTCTACACCCACATCCTCCATGCCTCACTTCAGACTTTACGTTTATATACATGGCAGGGCTACAAAGGAGGAATATTAACCAAAGTTAAACAAGAAACTTTTGGCTTGTGCTCAGACTACCAGGAAGGAAGAGAAATGACACGCGGGTCCCAGTTGTCTGTTCTAGTCTCAGGAAAATGCCTTCAGCTCTTCCACAGATGGAGTTTCTTCTCTTCTCTCTTCACTAACCTCTGCAACTGACTTGCGTACTAAGAATAAATTCAGCAGAAAGTGCAGTGAGTGTGTAGGCACAGCAGATGGCAACACAGATTTAAGGATCTGGGACTATCTTCAGAAAAGTCCTCCACAACCAAAACAACTTTTCACATGTTCCTTCTTTGGTGTTGACTGTCACACTGATCCTTGCGTCACCGCCAACGCATGGAGTGACACCTGAGACACCCGACAACACGCAGACACTCCGCAGTCTGCAGAAATGGCTGTGAGGAACAGTGCCTCCTTGTGGTTGATATGCGTAAATACACATGCAATGAGTCATACAGTCAAACCGTTGGGTCTCATGACAGCAGCCCACTGCCAAATACAATCAATTTAGTAAATCAAATGATCATTATTGAATCAGTGTCATTCATTCTGGAGTTTAAGGAACTGGTTTATGAGTACAGTAACACAAGCACAGTATTTTTGTCCTTATGTTTGACAATGTTTTCTTCTATATACTGTTACCATTCCAATGCTCCTGATATTACACCGGCAGATCTACTATTACCACATCTTTTACAAATTTAACCCAGTTTTTCTCATTTTTCTAACCAAGATCCTGGAATGTCTGTCTTCACTTCTTATACCGCACTTAAATATTAAGCAAAACAAATAAAGCTTCAGGATAAAGCTCTGTAAATCACAGTTCTGTCGCTTCAATGATCCACACCACCAAACCTACAGTTAAATTAAATTATAAAACTTTAACGTAATATAGAACTTTTTGGGATCCTCACACAAACCTATATATATATATGTAAAAAACACACTGCAACTATATGAAATTAACTCTGTAAATACTTCAAATGCACACAAACGCGCTCACACAGTCAAAAATGTATGGGGGAGAAATCACAGTGGAAGTGACTGGGAATCTCTTGGGGGCTTTCATACTCAATCTTGACACAGGGGGGCACTGGAGGACTTTCCGGGGAGGCAGGGCTGACCTGGGAAGGTAACAGTGATGCCACCTTGTTCTGTGCGGTCTCTCCTCTGAGGTGTAAAGGACGCAGTGTGGACACAGGTGGGAGGACGGTGGAGGTGCCAGCGGTGGTCGTTGGTTGAGCATGTGCAGGAAGCGGTGGGTGTGGCTGCGAGACACCAAGCTCACCCTGGGGGTAAAATGGAGGGAGGTGCAGGTAGGTGGAGGTGGGTGGAGGCTGAGGCTCTCTTAAAGCTCCCATGCTGGCAGGCAGAGACGGAGCGCACTGAGGATGCTGGTGCACGGCTGACTGGCTGTACATGTTACCCCAGGGGTAGGACTGGTACGGTGTGATCCCACCTGCAGGGCAACGCAATGTCGTTTAAACAGACATGACACTTGAGCTGTACTGGAGCTAATTCAGCAGAATGCTCACAGAGAGACAGCTCCACCCTTGAAACACATCCACCACCTTCATCCACTGCACAGATGGGCTGAAAATTATTAGACCCCCTGATAAGATGTCATTAACTTCCAATGATGTACCGGCTGATATTATACAAGGGGAGTGTTTTTCTGGGTTGTTTAAATCAGTGGTTCTCAACTGGTGGATCCGCACCAGTGTTGGGAATGCGTTACTTGTAACGCCGTTACGTAGCCAAACTACTTTTCTCCTTAACTAATAACATAGCGCGTTACTTCAAAACTTTTTGGAAGTGTTTTTAAAGTAACCGGTTACTTTTATAATCTAGTAACTAGTTGCTTTTTCAGAGCAGTAACTATTAAAGTAATGAGTTACTTTTTTTAAGTAACTTGCCCAACACTGGTCCCGACCCAGAAGTGTATGGCGTACCTGTTCTGAATGGGTTGCAAACAACTGGTAAAAAAATCAGCTAAGTAATGTGAATCTGCTGTTGAGCATGTGTTTTATTTTAGAAAATGTCTTATTTTGAAAGCCACACTCTGCTGATTAAAATGAGTATGAGTAAGTAGGCTTTTTTTTAATCAATTCATTGAAAATTCATTTGCTTGGTTTAAATTCTATAAGTGTGGGTCTTGACTAAATGACAACAGAAAAATAAAATCTGTATGACTCACCGTGCTGACCGGCAGACTGCATCAGGACCTGTCCACCGCCGTGAGACTGGAGGTAGGAGTGACCTCCTGTGGAGTACGTTACCACTCCTGTAGTGTTTCCTCCAGGGCCGAATGTCAGGTAGGAGGTAGGGTTGGAATCTGGAGGGTTGGGGGTGAGGTAGAGAGAGGGAGTGAGGTAGGCCATGCGGGGTAGTGTTGTTTGAGACGGGTTTTGTTGGCTGGAGGAGAAGGTGGTGTGGTGTGGGAATGGGAGACTGCTGCTTTGTTGGCTGGACGTCAGGTAGTCGAGCTTCTCCCCAAAGTCGAACAAAGAACTGGAGACGAACCAGATAAAGAATGAGTCAGAATCATCCCGACTGTTTGAGATGGAAAATTGCCAACATATGGGAATAAGTCTCAGATTTTTTACTTATTCTAATGTTTATGACTATGATGGCAAAAAATACTGGTTGAACTGGTAATAACAGCACATATTTAGGGCAAGTTTCAATATTTGGAGACCAAAATTAAAGAATTAACAATTTATTTGCATTTTATGGTAAATCATATAGTTTTCAAAACCCTGATCCACAGCCTCCTTCTGGTTCAGTGTTGTATTACACAGAATTTGAAGGTTCCCAACCGTTGTCAGACAAGTCTTTGTGGTTTTCACAAATTTTCACAAAGACCTTGCCTTTTGTGGTCATAAGTTAAATTGGATGTATTTTATTACATAAGTTATGTCAGCATATAATCAAAGCTATAATAAATCAAGGATAAAATGTAATACTTATTATTTTTTACTAATTTTAGAGTTGTATAGGGTATGGATAAAAGAAAAAAAAAATTACTTTAACTGGACTGTTTCTTTTCAGCTTTTTGTTTCTATAAACTGTGACCAAACTGTATCCCTTGAAGTACGGTTTCACACTAAGAAATTACTGACCATGTTTGTCATAGTCTGAAGATCTGAAGGGACTCAGAAGAGCAGCTGAAACTGACACCCCGCTACTACATGCGCCGCACGAGCCCATCATTATATCAGCATTTCACAGGCTCCATCTCAGCCTCAGTCTGTCCTCCTGTCATCTCTCCAACACTGTCCCTGCACAAGTCATCATCTGGTATTCATGTCGCGGTCTCTGCTATGAGCCGTTCTGACCTGATGTCCGTCTGCAGGGACTGGGAGTCGCGATGGGCCGAGGAGTAGGAGCCGCCCTCCGGAGTGTCCAGGAACAGGGGTGGTGTCGCGGTTGGGGTGTTGAGCAGAGGTGCGGCCGAGTTGGCAGGGTTGTACATCATGGAGAAAATGGGGAGGCTGGCTCTCCGCAGGGGAGGAGGGCTGTGCATGGGCCGAGGGGGGTACTCCGTCAGCACCGCCTGAGATGAAAGCTGTTGCTGACTTCCATCCCTCACTCTGGACTGACCTTGGAAATTGAATTCAGAAATTAAACACTCAGATTAAAGGAATTCTGCGGTGGCGTTCCTGGGGAATTGAAACAACTTAACATTCAGGTTGAAGGGTCACCGAGAACTCAGTGTGAACTCGGATCAAAAAAAAATAAATTGTGGGTTTTTGGGGACATCAGAACAACTTTTGAGCTTGAATCAGGAATTATTAAAGGAAAATAGGAAGTAGGTGAAAACTGCTTTACCTTCAAGGTGATGTCTCCAATGTAGGAGTAAAATCTGGCCTGTGTCATTAATGCTAAACATGACAGCTTCTTATTTTTCCTTCTTTTCCTTTCGGCTTGTCCCTTTTTTTACAGGGGTTTTTATAGCTAGTCAACAACTTCCATCTCACCCTGTCCTCCGTGTCCTCAACTCTGTCTCCAACTACCTCCATCACTGCATCCATCAATTTCATCCTTGTCTCCTACCTGGTAGCTCCATCCCTAGGATTATTCTTCTGCCACAGTATCCACTGTCCCTCTTCTGAACATGTCCAAACCATCTCAATCTGTCTTCTCTAGCATTTTCTCCAAACCTTCCTGTCTGTGTTGTCCCTCTAATCACCCCTTTCCTAAACCTGTCCATCCTTGTCTCTCCTAAAGAGAATCTCAGCATCATTAACTCCTCCACCTCCACCTCTTGTCTTGTCTACCTATTCCTAGTGTCTCTAATCCATCCATCATTGGTGGTCTCACCACTGTCCTGTAAACCTTTCCCTTCCCCTTAGCTGATTCTCTTCTATCACAGATCACTCCTGACCCTTTTCTCCATTCTTCTCCTCTCTTCCACAGTCTCCTCTGCCCTGACAGAGGTCTTTTTGGACTGTAGGATCAATTAGGTCAAGATGTGGTTAGAACACCCTCTGCTGGATCAACTACTGTAGTAACTGCTTTAGACTAAAGCTAAGTGATTGACTTTCCTCTTTCGTGTTTTATCATTTCATCTAGAAGTCACAGCCCTGACCGAGTGCAATTCAATATTTCGGTAAAACTTGTTAAATATTGTCTGTATGAACATTTTTCAATGTGTTCAGTGTTAATTCCTATTTTATCCAGAAACTGAAACGTGCACCGAGGCAGAATGTCTTCATAAAATAAAATACTAGACTCCACAGGCATGTTACAAACCAACGAGGTCTTAATTATTTACAACAATAACACTACATGAAAACAGCTGTTTTGTGCCCAAACAAAACTAACTACAAATGTGCTGTCATTATGTTTCTGGCAGGTGGAACTAAATCACAGCGCTAAGAATCTAAGAATTGTTTTCTGGATAGCGCTGTGTTTTTCTTGCTGCAGCCGTCTGTGTTTGTGTTCCTGCTGCACCCAGTCAGTGGCCTCGTTAAAATCTGTATGTGGGTGTCTTTTTTTTATTTTTGCAGCTAAACACAATCCCAGACTGAGACGCAGCAACCAGGGCCTCCGTGTATATGCCTTTTTTTACGGTTAAATATAGTCATTTCGTGACAAGTCAGCTAAACCATTATCAACTAAAGGAAGAGTACCAGGGCTGGACGGCGGGTGGCTGTAGGAGGCTGAGGACAGGGTGGGGTAAGAACAGGCTACCGGGGGAAACTGGGGCAATTTGTTGGTAAAATGTCCGGGAAAGCAGGAAGCTACGCTGCTGTAAGGGAAAGACATATACCAGTAAGTTGTGTGGTATTTTAACAGTTTGCTTAAATAACAGAAAACACTTCAAACTGAAGGGCGGGGACCTGTTGGAGGCCAGTGTGGGATTGATCTGCAGGGGGCTGCTGCTGAACCCAACTTTGCTCTGTCTGTGTTCAGCCTTCGTCGTGATGGAGCGCTCCACTTTCCTCCACTTAGCCCTGCGGTTTTGAAACCACACCTGCCAGAAAAGGATACGATAAACACATCACTGAGATAAAAATCAAGTGACCCCAAGAGAATATAGGAGCGGGAAAAAAAGTCAAGTCTGTGGTTACTTAAGGGAAAAGGACGATCAAATCCAACTTAAAAAAGACAATGCTTGCATCACCATTATCCTCTGCGGGGTGACACCAACTGATGCAGCTATCACCCTTCTCTTGTCTGCATCAGGGTAGTGGTCCTCCTGGAACAGGGCTTCTAGATGCTCCAACTGATCTGCATGCACACACACACGCAGACAGGCTGAAAGCTGGTCAAATATTACCATGGTTAAATATGAGCACACCTGGACAAACAGCCAGTTGTGGTTACCGGTGCTGTAGAGTGTTCGTGTCTTCTTCTTGGGTGCGGGTGGCAGCAGGCAGCCGTCCACCGTCTCCAGCTCTGACAACAGAGGGAAACTCATGGAACGACGCTGGCCCCTGGCACTGTATCGAACGGAGCGTCGGGTGGAGTAAACCTGGGTTATCTCCATCTGTTGTCAAATGCGTCACATGTAAAACTGTGCTTGCGGCCGTGGCAGTGATTTCCTCTCCTCATTCACTCATGATTTGTATAGACGTTAATTGGCAAGTGGATTGAAAACAGAATTGAAAAATTGATGGTTGATGTAACAAAGTAGCACTTGATTTAGTGAGAAAATGTTTCCAAGGCAATTTTCCCCATGAGGAGCTTTGTTATTTCTAAATTCATATTTTTATTTTTGCTTGTAATTTTTTGTATAAGTATTGTATTTTTAAAATTATAATTATACAGAAATCCACAAATGGAAAACCAGAAACACTTTAAACTAGTCTCACCTCTAGAGGCTGCGTCCCCTGCTGGGGCAGACTGTGAGACAGCAGGGGACTGGGAGGTCGCGTGTTCCCCTGGGACTGAGGAGGTGCAGGCTGGATGGAGACTGGAGCTTGTGAGGAGGAGTAGAGCAGTGGAATGGGAACAGTCGGTCCATACAAGCCTGTAGCTCCACAGCCCAGGTATATAGGGTCGGAAGTATCGCCGCTGTTCATCAGTCCAAAGGAAGGTTCTGAGAGAGTCGAGCTCGCCTTGGAACTCTGCACCGACACCTCCTGCACCTCACACCTCCTTTTTCCCTCTGGTTTCTCACCTCCATCTTTCACCTCTCTCTTGTTTCTTATTCGCTCACTTTGTTTCCTTCCTCGCCTTTTCTTGCTCTTTTTCTGCTCCACTTTCGATTCTTCACACAGTTGCTCGTCGGACTTTCTTCCCTCATCATTGTCCTTCCTGCTGTCCTCCCTCTGCACCTCCTGGTTCTCGACCACCTGCACCCTACCAAGTGGCTTTGTCTTTCCGTCCTCTTCACCCCTTGCTGCCTTACAGTCTCTCTCAGACACTCTGTCTTCTTTCTCCTTCCCGTCTTGCTCTGGTTCCTCCTTTGCCTTTTTACCCTCCCTCTCATTAAACACCTGCTCCTCTTCTTCTCTGCTCCTCTTCCTCCTCGGTGCCCTCTCTGGTACATTGCTTGTTTCCAGAGGGACCTGTTCGTCGCACAGAAGATGTGGACAGTCTGCAATAGAGTGAGGTTTTTTTTTTACACAGCAGAGAAGATAACATTTTGCATGGTGGACAAAAGACCAAATCATTAGACATGATTTGAGTTACAAATTCTAGTTTAATAGACAAGAGATGCCAAACTAAAAATCCATGGCTATAAAGATGTTTAAATCTGCAGACCAATAAGAGAAGCTTAAAGTCTAACGCTTATAGCAATGCTGCAGTGCATCCCCTTTTGGGAATTCTAACATGGTAAAGGATCTATGGAGGAAGAAGAGCTGAGAGCCTCTTGCAGAGAACATTAAGCTGTCAGCAGCAAGATGGCTCCTGGTCATTATGTTGTCTTCAAAAATGACAAGGAACTGACTGAAACTGGTAGAAGATTCACAGACAGGAAGTCCACCAAACATCAGGATTTAGGGCAAAACTTGATACATAAAAACCTTGATCGCTTCTCTGATGAACAGTGAAAATATTTTAATGATTTTCAAAGACTGGTTTTCACAGAGGTTTTGTCAACCTGGAAAAAACATCTATCAACATCACCAACTCACTAAGCCCTTTTGGAAACTCCAAGATATTCCTCCTTCACTTAACAGATTTACACCTCAAAAATATGTGTCACCAAGACCAATCTAAGAATGACAACAACAATCCATCAATACACATCTAATGATTGTTACCGCACTTCATAGGTGAACCCAGGTCTTCCCAACAGGAGGGACCTGAAACACCCCTTTCTACTCACTCACAGGATTTGGCTTCTGTTATTCTTCACTAACAGAACTTGGGACGTCCAAAAACATTGGTGGACAGACATTATCAGCAAAGCGATTAACATCAGAACAAATCAGTATCAGTTTTCTCACTGATATTCAACAGCTGATGCTGCAAAGCCGAGGTCCTGGCAAATATGCTGGACACCCTCATGGGGTCCTGCCAATCTGACCGGCGCGAGAAATTATGTCATCAAACCGCACCTGAAGGCACAACAATGTTGGCGAATAAACAATGTTTATGAAGCCATTTTCATCTTGTTACCTTTTAATTTGTCCAGTCTTGTGAGGGCTGAATGAGCCCAGTTTATATTGTTAATGATTGTTTTTGGTTATTCTGTCCAATACTATTTTCTTGGTATAAGGGTATTGGTTAATATCAGTATCGGAAATTAAGTGTTTGGACAATATATCGGATATCGGCAAAAGTCCCCAGTTTTCTAACTAAACCCCTTTACTTCAATGAATTTCCAAGTATGAACTCAAATACAATTCATCTTCTTCTGCTTGTCCATTGCCTGGTGGCATTGGCAGCCGGCGCCACTCAAATCCCATTGCACCATACTGTGAGCCTTCCTGTGGGTGGTGAGCCCATAAGAAGTTCTGTGGGTCGGGAGCTAAGGATGCTATGCCCCGAGCACATATGTGGAAACCTAGCAGATGGTGGATTCGAGCCTCAAGCCCTGCTGACCCAAGTCCACTTCCTTCACCACTAGGCCACTCTACAACTTTGTTGAGTAATTAAAAAAACTGTAACCATAGGGGGCAGAAAAAGTGAATTAATTCACACAACTACATACGGTATACTGTGTGTTCATATTAACGTTGTCATAGGTGCAACGGTATCTCGAGAGTTATAGGCCATAAAATAATTAAATAGAATATTGTATTGATATATTTTTGACAATTATTGTGAAATGTCGGTACTGTGGTTAACTTCAACTTCCTGCTCGGTTTACGGAGACTTCATCACCGTCCCAGCTGTGCCTCAGCAGGGCAGAGCTGTTTCCTCACCTGGCCATTAATTAACCGCGGCCCACTAGCTGCAGCTGCTAACCCTGCTAACCCTTGTGTCCCCGGCCACAAACAGCAGGTCGTCAATGTTAATAACACACTTTTTAATTCCTAAATTATCTCCTTTTAACTCGAGGACCAAGGGGAATTGAACGTCACAGCGAAAACAAAACGGGCCTTAAATTTAAAGACTTTTTAAAAACTCCTACTTTTAACGCTACTATAATGCTTGGAGATAGAAATGACTGAAAAACGAACAAATATCAACATGTGTCCTTACCAAAGTCTTCGGCTACTTCTTCGTCCATTATCAGCGGCTTCAAAGCAATAAAGCAACCAATAAACGGGTCCTAATAATCAATTAACCGCTCGGTATCATGAAGCGAGTTTCTCCGGGACCGAGGGATAATGAGGTTGATTGATTGATTAATACTTTCCACCAGCGTGAAGGTTGAAAGTGAATCAGCCAATCAGAGGGCAGGTGAGGTGTCAAGATGGCCGCCAACCACTGGCCACTTTATCGATAACATGGCGATATCGGCGTATATTAGTTTGGTCAGACAGTAAACACGACCGTAGGAGTTTATACCAAACTTACAGATAGGAAAGCTGGGGTTATTTAGGTAATTTCAACCCACATTTAAAAAAATATTGAGTCTTTATAATTAGGTCCAGGGCTGTGTAGTTATGGTAATGAAGCTGTATCTGAAACACGCGGATATTTGCTATTGCTATACGGAAATTTAGACTATATTCCCTCAATTTCTATCAATATTAAAATTTCTAACCCAACCTCTTCTTTAGGACATGTATAAGTAATGACAACGTGTAGATATCAATAGGAAAAAAGTTTTATCGCTCTCATCGATGTATAGGTTGTTGTCATTCCTGATCTTTCCAGCAGATGGAGCAAGAGCCGGACTCCAATCTTGTAAACCCAGATTGAAGGGGCCCAGGTTTTGTTCTCCTGTCTTTCTCTTCTTTTACCAGAGAAGGTCCCTTCCCCTCCTCGTCTTTTGTGTAAAGATATATTGCTGACAACGAGGCCCCGGGCTCAGACAGTCTGTTGTCTTCTCTGGAACAGTTATGGCCGTCTTTACGCTCCATTTTTTTACCCCAAGAAATGACCTCAGTCTCATCTGGCGCTGCCGTTATAAAGTTAAACCTAACACCAATTTAGGAAAACTCTCCTTTCCTGTGTGAAAACAAATCCCTAAAGAGCCTTTGATATAATTACTTTATAAATACATATTCATGCAGTGGCTTTGGAACCATAACATCTCAGACTGTTTTTCCCTGGGGCTTTTACTGAGTTCAGCAAGTGTAAATGGGCTGTTAAGCGGCTGCGATCGTACCTCTACATGGGCACTCGCACACAGTGGTTTCCTCAGATGTAGCATTGAGGCAAACGGGGGTTGCGTGTAATGTCAGTGGGTTAGAACTGGTATGTAGGCCATGCTAATGCTGGTGTGTGATAAC
Organism: Paraplagusia blochii; assembly: GCA_016785265.1. Classification (NCBI taxonomy): domain Eukaryota; kingdom Metazoa; phylum Chordata; class Actinopteri; order Pleuronectiformes; family Cynoglossidae; genus Paraplagusia; species Paraplagusia blochii. The sequence continues at coordinate 576,007 of JAFBJS010000377.1, read as the reverse complement.
ACCAGAGCGAGACTTCATGTCTCCTTGTGAGTTCTTTTGAATGCACGACACTAAAATATATTCCTCATGTCAGCAGTCTGTTTTTACCCACTGACTTTACCACCGAACAAAACCTGCAGCTCACGTTTGGGTGGAATTCAGCCCCCGGAGGAGATTTCATCATTAAAAAATTACAAAAATATATATATATTTTTCACAAGCCTCACTCAGCCGTCCTAATAGTTTCCATTTTATTAGTACGGGGTATGTGTCTTTTGAGATTTCTTTCTCCACACCGGCAGAGTAGACAAATGGAATTTCATTTGTAATGCTCACAGCACTGGAGAATAAATAATTCAGCAGTCGTCTGTCTTTCCAGCAACAAGCTCCTGCTTACGTTGGATATTACTGCTTGAATATGAATACGCCAACCTGTTTTCCCCAAGAAAAACACTACTCATATACTGTAATAGGTAGGTCAAAGATGTGCTTTTAAGATTTTGTTTACAACTCTGAGAGCCATTTACTACCCATTGACAAACACACCCACATGCTGCATTTAAATGCAGTGCTTCTACTTCGGCATATCCTTCATTTCCATTCAAGTGCCTCCATGAGCTACTTGGGGTTTAGTGTTTTCCTTTGGGTTTTGCTGAAGAGGCTCATTTCCACTTAAAATAATCCCTGCTCTTCCTTCTGCATCCGCAGCCGATCTGCTCAATTAAACAATATAATACAAATGCCGCGTAAAAACTGTTTTTGTTTTAATAAACTTTGTTGAATAGTTTAGGAGTTTATTCTCTTCAGTGGTGAGCCGTCGGGGCCAGCAAAGCCTTCTCTGTTGGCCTGAACGTACTTACAAAAGCACATTTACAGTATTCATAAATATTTCAAATAAAATTGCATTATTATGTATTTTTAAAATCACATAAAAAGAGTTTTACATTAAAAGCATTTGATTAAAACGTTTTCCAATCCAATCTAAAAGATATTTCAGCTAGCTAGTGTTTTGTCGAGTTCCATTATATCTGAGACTTCAGATTTAAAAGTGAAGGCTCTGCCCACTGTAAGCAAATGGACACAATGGATCCAGTTTACAGCACTCAGACCAATCATCTAGCCAGATTGCGACCTCTGGGCCCTCTAGCTGGCCCTATGGCAACACATACATGTCCCGGGATTGGATAAGCTCGCCCGGTAGTCTGACAATGTCATCTTGCAACATATTGAATATGAACTAGGAGATTTGCCAGCTGGATTCTCAATTCCTGGTGTCATACTGATTTAGATTTTTTAATTTATTTGTATTAATTTGACGTCACAGAATTATGACGACCCTGAAGGCCTACAGTTGAAATGCACGGCCGGCTACTGATTCCCTTACAGTCTTGCTTTTTTATTCATTTGGAAAACTCTTCCTAATCTATATATCCCGGTCCTTGTACAGGAGCTCAGGATTACGGCCTGTCACGGACAGTATCTTGGCCCATCTGTCAATACCACAGGCTGACAAATACAGACAAGGAGTCGTGAGTGATCACACCTTCAATCACCTTCAGGAAATCCCACTATCAATAAAACCCTGGAGGAACTGTTCCAGTCCTGTGCGGCGTTTTCAAAATGAAACAACGACCTTGTCGCGAGAAAGTAATATTTATACTTGAATATACCGTACGTTTTTACACTTCACCATGAAAGTCTCACTTTTGTGGATTTGGCTATCTAGTGGTGTAACAGGTGGAGCGCATGCAAAGATGCACTAAGACAGACGGAGCTAATATAGGCATTGCACTATATTTTATATATATATATTTGCATTTTTATTTTGCTGTATGTTAGGGAAGCCCAATATTAACGTTCTGCAAATATTGTCCAAACACATTTTTGAAGGCCTGGTAATATTAATTAATTTATCTGTACAAAGAATTATGAGAATTATTAAGTGAGAATGCTGCCATCTAGAGGCTCAAACTCTTATGTGCAGCCATTTATCCCCTAAACTATTTTAGAGCACGATCTTTGGTGAAATGCAGGAAATGCTCCTTTCATTGATGGAGTCACACCCGATATTAATACAAATGTTCTGACAGATATTGTATAATGTGCTAATGCTAATATGGGTCAACCAATAACATTGGACATCTTCTCTCTGCTATATCATTCTTCTTGTTTCGGCTTGTACCTTTTTCAGGGGTTGCCATAGCAAATCATTGTTTTCCATATCCCCCTGTCCTCTGTATCTTCTACTCTAACTCCAACTACCTCCATGTCCTCCCTCACTGCATCCATCAATCTCTTCTTTGTCTCCTACCTGGTAGCTCCATCTCGAGGATCATTCTTTTACCAATAAATTCACTGTCCCTCCTCTGAACATGTCCAAACCATCTCAATCTGTCTTCTCTAGCTTTTTCTCCAAACCTTCCTGTCTGTGTTGTCCCTCTAATGTCCTCATTCCTGATCCTGTCCATCCTAGTCTTGTGCTTCCTGGTGGCAGGTTTCTCTACTACATATCTTTTTTCTCGATCAAGTTATCACTCGACAAACATTATCTCAGAAGTTTGATAGATTCAAAAAAGACCATTGAAGACATCTTACCCAATCAGGTTGTTTTTTATTTGGAACAGAGTGGCAGATTAGTGACAGGGCGGTGGCTTGGAGGATCCGCCTCCTTTCGCTCACTCAGCCAATGACAGAAACTCAGCCTTAAAAAATGCAAATGTATAAAAACAGGAATGGGAACAGCAAACATAGAGTCGTGTGGCCTTCACAGGCTTCACACACATACACACTTCCATAGCCACACATTCATACACACATACAGTAAATCCACGCACACACATACACTCTCAGCCCCTCCCTCTTCCTAACACACACACACTTTATTTGGCTACGCAGGCTTATATGGGTACGAACACACGTTCACGTTTCAGTCACTTTAGAAAAGACAGTTCACTCCCGTCCGTGAGAATCTGTCCGTCCGTCTGTTTGTCTGTCTCTCTGCAGGACACGGTCAGTCACAGACAGACGGGCAGATGGTGCAGATACATCGTCAGTGTATGTGAAAGCCACAGTGAGGGCAGAGACAGCCCACATTCAGCAGTAAAGTCAGTGTACACAAGAGTCTGCTGTGAAATACCCAAGTGAAACCCTCACTCAGTCACACATACATACGGATGACAGGTTGAGATGACACACACACATACTCTCATACGACTGACAGGGTGGACAAAACTCACACACACACAGACACACTCACAGGAAGAAGAGGTGCGTTACCTGTCTGTGGAAGAGCGTGAGAACTGCTGAGTAGGTAAACACACTCTGGACCACAGTACATTCCAACATTCTCCTGCTCCTGGTTTCATCCAGTACACACTCAAACACACACACACACAGACACACACACACACACACACACACACACGTAGGTATACTTTTGACTCCCATGCATTTTTGTTCTACAGTACTGAGTATAATAGAAGCTACTAGCCCAGTCGCACTGGTGTGGTTATTGTTACAATCTCTTAGATAGAAGCACAGTCCTCCTCATCACAAACCCAATCACAGTCCTGCAGCCGGAAGTTGACAAAGTAAAATCACTTCAATCACTTTGAACTTAATTTGAAACATAAAAAAACCCTAATACTTGCACATTAGATTAAACTGGGCGAAACATTGATATGTTGTTATCGACACTCCACCAGGGGGCACTCTAAATGCGGCAGTTGCATTAGAATATTAACAACTGGTCACAAAAAAAATAAATCTGAGAGACACTTGCGTTGACAGAAACATATTGAAATTTTAAAACGTTAAAAAAAAAAAAAACTGGAATGAACTGATTTTCAACTCCGGATTTCGATTAGCTTTCCACACAGACATACGCTCACTTCCTGATTCAGAAATTCCGCCCCCACCCTCCCTGTTATGTTTCCTCCGTGGCTTCTTCCACTCCCAGACAGAGGGTCAGCGGTGGAGGGAAAACAAAGTGAGGCATGCAGAGTGGATGGAGATGATGGATGAGACGATGCAGGGTCGTGATGCTCGGAGTCGTAGTTGTGCTTTTATACAAACAGACCAAACTGCAAACCCACAGGCAACTGAATCATCAACTAAACAGTGACATACTGGACCCACTCATTCTTTGCTCGTATCAAAAGTGATGGTAATCACAATGGCCATGACGATGACGGTGATGACGATGGCGTTGATATGTGTGACGTTCGGTGATATGATCTACAGTATATTTAGAGTTTAATGTCGTGTTTGGGGGAAAAAATAAAATGCACGGAAGGGTGCGTTCGGGTGTCGGAGTGCGCGCGTGTGCTTGCGGGTGTCCGTGTGGCTGACGAGAGCACAGCTCATCTAACGTGACGAAGATGAAGATGATGAATAGAAACTCTTCATGACCATGCAGATGGTTAGTGAAGCCGGAAAATGATACGATATTTACATATAAACTTTTTTTTTTTAATGCTAAAGTACACATCCTCCAGATGACGTAGAACAATCATCATTATTATTATTATTTTTATTACGGTTTGATTATTATTTTTGTTCACCATCCAGCCCAACACATCGATATATTATTGAATATTATTACTATCCATACCTATTCTTTGTACAGCTCAGAGGAGCGGGGAGAAAACCTCGCCGTGACCCCGCCGTGCTGCCGCGGCGGCCCCTCCAGGCCGTGCAACACGACAACGGCTGAGCACCGTTTTCTGGTTGGCCGAGCACACACAGGGAGGGAGGGGTCAGAGCAACCTTCTGTGTGTCTGCGTTAGCATGTATTGACTTGTTTGTGTGTCTGTAAGCACGACCGCCATGGAAGACCCTTCCTCTCACCTTTGACCCTGGGACCCTGTGTGCAGCCAACCAGACCTAGGGTGTGTTCTATGGGAGGGGGTGAGGGACAGAGTCCCCCACCACTCTTTGTTATTCTTTTGTTTCTTCTCCAGCCCGTTCCGCCCCTCTCCTCTCCTCCATTTACATTGCTCCTCCAGACAGGAGAGGGGCGACGTTGCGCTGGAAAAAAACAGGTGTAAGCGCTTGTGTTTAGCTTTGTTTTGTTTGTCTTAATTATTAATTTTTTTTTTTACAAAATAATCATATCATTACATACAGAACCAAAAAAAAAATCTGTAGAATATTAATAACAACATTTACTTTAAAAACATCTCGTGTGTAGGTGTTATTTTTTCTCCAGAATATATTTGGATTTTTTTTTTTTTTGTTGTCTTTTTTCTATTTTCATTGAAAAGAAAGTTCCAAGAGAGAAAGGCGCTCTCGAGTGTTTTTGAGAGAGATGACGAGAGGCGAGCAGATGAGAGGGGAGCAACAAAGAGGAGGAGGAGGAGGAGCAGGAGAAGAAGGACGGGGTCTTGGAGTATCTTTCTCTCTTCTCTCTCTATCTTTCTCTCTCTGACTTGGTGTCTCTGTGGCGTATATATATGTGTGTTATGCGTAGAACTCCTCCTGCTTGTCTGGTTTCTGGTAGGTGACGGTGGCCTGTTTGGGTTCCTCCAGCGTGTAGCTGCCCTCGTCCTTCTTCTTCATCCTGTACACCAGCAGCATCACCAGGAAGGCGGCGAACAAGGCCCCGACTACACCTCCCACTATGACAGCTGGGGAGAAACAGGGAGAAAACAAAACACAGTGTAAAACACTATCAGCTTCATTTGTGGGCCCTGCACGCATGGATTTATATGGCTATCACTCTCTGGAGAACAACCAAAAAATGCACAAAATATGTCGAGCAGTAAACCTGCAGGAAAATAACACCCACAGCAGATTCGGATGTCGGGTTTAGAACAAAAAACAGGAGGAGAAAGAAGCGGTTATCTCCAACAGCTTCTCAGAGATATGGAATAAAGTCAGTTGGTGTAAACGGGACAAAACAAAAATTTAGCCTTCGGTGAAAACAAGAAAAAATTCATGTAATGATACTGTCTGCCACTGGGGGAATAAACTGATAAATCACTACTGTGGCTGTGGAGATCAGTGATGAAGAGAATGAAAAATGTTAAATATACAAAACATATAAATATATATATTATATATATTACATATATGTATATACATATATAAATATATATTTATCCATGGAAATATCAAACTAATCAATATATATACATATATACTAATGTTTATATAAATATATCTATGAAGTTGAGATTCCAGGTCATAATTGGCACCATATACTGTGTATATACATATACATATACAAATATATAACAACTGGTCACAGATATGTGTGTGTACACAGTATACGGGATTATAAATATATATATATATGCATATCAGTATGTATCCATATAATTATTTAAATAATATATGTACATATATTAATACATGTATATATAAATATATCTATGAAGTAAAAATTCCAGGTCATAGTTACCCCATATATAAAGCATATATGTGCACGTATATGTGCACATACTATATTTGTATGTACATGTAAGTATGTACAGTATATATATACACATATAAAAAGGTATATGTATATACTGTATGTGTATGTATATATATACATGTACATACACATATGTTTACATACATATTTTTAAATATACTGTTTATATATACATATACATATATAGATATATACAAACATACATATACATGCATGCATACATGTACATATATAAATATATATACATATATATATATTTCATGCTTTATACATATGGTGGCAAATATGACCTCCGATTTCAGCTTCACATGTGATTAATAAGGAATTTTCGCGTCCCTGATATCAATAAGCAGCAGACGTTTCACTACAGGCGAAATTTTATTTTGTTGTTTGTTTTCCTACATCATTATCTGTGTATTTTCTGGTTGTATCTCAGGAATAAAACAACGGGACGACATCAGGCATTTGCACAGCGCTACAGCAGAAAGACACAGGGAAAACACTGGAATACTACATACGGTCTACAGGAAACCTACTACCGTACGCCACGGCCTTCACCTTGGCTGCTAATTGAGCACTGATGAGCCTAAAGGTGCCAACGTGCGCTCTGTGGCGCCAGCAACGTTCTACTAAACTGCAGCCCTGCAGTGTTACACAGCAGATGAGTCCAGTGGGGCTGGTGTAACCTTTGCACAGCTGCGTTCACCCACCTTTCACTGCACACATCGTTAATGAACTCTGGCGTCGTGCGATGGATTAATGTGTGGTTATCAAATGAGGGAAAAAATCTTTCCCTCGTTAGAGGAACCGGGCAACGATGCCAAAACACAGAACAAACTGTTATTTTCGAAACGCTCGAGGAGGCTTTTGTTTCCACTCGCCGTGTGGGAGGTGTTTACTTTGTTTATTCCATTAAGTGTCGTAATGCACAAGCTGGCGTCGTCGAAACAATATGCGCCGTTATGTACATACAACCGCGCGCACACGTGCTCAACATTAGCACGGGCCGCTCATATCAATCTTTTTTTTTAATGTCTCGGAGTTAAATATTATCATTTCCCATCAGCTTCTGCTAATTTGTGAATAGCGCTGATTTATACTCCGTGCCACAATAAGATCAACAGGAAAACTGCCCGTGCTCTACAGCACATACTAATTGCAGCACAGTTGCTGTGTGGAGGCTGCCAGGCTTCACGTGCTAAAATTAGCTTAACTCAGTAAACTTCTTCTCTGGCTGATCCGCGATTGGCCCGTCACACTCCCACATCATCGACCATATTAGTCCGGTTCTTGGAAATGAGGATTTCATTGTTTGAGATGGAAATGAAGGAATGTTGTTTGACCAGAAAAAATTAACCCGCTCATTGTAAAAGTTACATTAATGCCATAGGACACAGGTGCAAAACTCAGGCCCGGGGGCCAAATTTGGCCCGCTGTGTAATTATAATAGGCCCTCAAGATCATATCAAATATATACTAGAGCTGGCCCACCACAATAAAGGCCTTGTTTACTAGTAAAATTTGTAGTATTAGTACATGGTCCTTGTTATAGCACAGACATTTTGGGTTTTTTTGTTGTAGGTCTATAAAAAAAAAATACATATATTTTCACGACCATAAGGCGCCATTACTATATTTAACACACATATAAGGCGCACCTGGTTATAGGGCACGGGTTTATGTACAATCCATGCCCACACTTCCCCCTTTAACGTTCTCATGGTGTTCTCTACTACGTCACACTGAACTATAAGGCGCACCGCACATTTTGGAGAAAAAGGATTATATGTGGGCCTTATAGACGCAAAATATGTTCGCCAAAATCAACATTTTATTAGGGATGACATTAAAGACGGGAAAGCAAGGCAGTTGATTGAGGTTCTGGCCACTAGGGGGCCGGGGCCTGGACAAAAACTTCAGGCACTGATATGGTGGGGGGCCCCAGCTGCATTTAATAACTAGACAGGGAATATATTTGCAGTTTGTTTTTCAATAAATATTCAGTCTGGCCCGTGAGTTCATGCCAGTTACTAATTGTGGCCCACTGTGAAATTGAGTTTGACACCCCAGCTACAAGAGAACGTTCTCCCAGATGAACGGCTCCGTGTAGGGAATGTATTTCCGAAGTTTATCAGAGCTGCAGACACGGATCTACTGTATGTCTGGATATAGAAGGAAGCCTGACGGGGAGTTGATACATTTACAAAATTCTATTTCATATGTGCGAACCAACACTTGACATCACAAAAATATGGCCTCCAGTCTCCAAAGTGCTGCATGGTTTCAGTTCCAGAGTCTGGCGATCTGAAAAACATGTTTTTGTGTCACAGGCAGACGGTGACGGTGACAAAAACGATAATTGGTTTTCTGTCAGGGACATATGTCAAAGTCTAAGCCCACCACGTCATCTCATCTGGGACAAAAGGACTGAACTTTCAGGCTGGTGTCTTCAAATGGAAGACTGTAGTCGAGAGTGTACGAAGGTTTGGCTCAAAGTTCTGTTTATCAAACTTAAATGGCCAAGTCTAATAAAGTGTACATTTCAGTGCATTAATCACAATTTAACTCCCATAATGCACCATGTTTTCCTGGTCAATTAAGCACAAGACTGTGTGATAAACAGTCTTGTGCTTAATTGACCACAATACATGGATAGATAGACGGACGGACCAACCGACAGACAGATAGACAGACAGTCTGCATGGACTCAGACCACTGCACATGATTCTCTTTTATTCACTTGGGTTTTGACCCAAGAGTACGGTAACAGAAATGATACCATCACAACAAAAGATGTCCCACTTGTTAAACAAAACATGCAGCACTTCCAAAATCCATACAGCTACACAGATAAAGCATGGCGTCCAATCACGTGAGAGTTGGACATAATTCAGCCAATAGTTTTTGATTACCCTTTCATGCCTGAATACAAAGAGTACAAGAGTAAATGTAAACCAGTACATCACTGGTTTACATTTAAATATATTCATGTATTGCAAAGTTATCGCTCTATGTTGATTTTTTTTAGCATATAAAAATTAAAAAAAATTCATTGTTTTTAATATTTCTGTTATAATTTGCAGTTTTTTAGTCTAAAATAGAGTAAAAAATATTTTTAAAAGTTTTAAGAGCTAGTTTGTTACATGGTGTTGCAAGTCGTAACCTGTAGGTCGGAGTACGCACAGATTTGTGAATGTTTTCAGTCATATTTCACGCCTTATGATGCATCCTATAGGGTTAATATATATATGTAAATAATATAATAACTATTAAGTTTCTACTTTAAGGTTTTCTGTCTATCTCTAGGCAGTCGTGGAACGCAGCGCCCGCGATAGACGAGGAATCACAAGGACCAGGATAGAACTGTGCGACAGTGTATGACTCTGACATGTCCTTTGTTTCTACTACACAACAGTCTATTCTAAAGTCCTGCTCTTTACCGATGACCAGGAAATCAGCGAACGCCACCGCCAGCATAACACCAATCAGAACAGCTGGAGGAGAGACAGAGAGCCAGTCAGGTCAGACAAGTTTGCTGCTCCGGTACTTTCTACAAAAGCTCTTTGGGATCAGAAGAGAGGGGCACTTGAAAAGAAATTGGATTTACCCAGAGGGAAATGATGAGAAAAGGACGTGCGAGGGGAGGGGCCGCATAACCTGAGAAGAGGACGGCTCCTTCTCAGTGGGTCAAACAGGGCTAAGCAGCAAATGATGAATGCGCACTATGTAAATGTGCAGTAACACCATTTTATCACAGGAGCTAGCGTGGAAGCTAAGAATGAACACAGAGGCAACAGGATAATAAGCTGCCAGTCTATGGGGCGATTACAAAGAAAGGTTTATTTAAAGAAAAGGCAGAGAGAAGAGGCAGACAGATACACCGTGAGACAGACGCAGAGCTTAACGTCCCAAGAAATAAATTTATACAAAGTGACAAAACACACAAATAATAAGAAAAACTCACATCCATCCAGCTAACGGGAATATTCTCACCTATCAAGACTTCTTTCCTCTCCAGGATGTTCTTCTGAGGCAGCTGGGCGGCCGAGCTTCCAGCGTCCACCGTGTTTCCCACCAAATCCGGATCAACGGGCACCGGGCCTGCGCCAAGACCATTGTGACGGTCGTCGTGGATCACGAAATCCTCGCTTGGACCCGCGGCTCCCACCTCGTTGCTGCCCTCCTGAGGCAAACAAAAAAACAGGGAGAAACTCTCAAACTAACGAATGGAAAAACGTGCAGCGCAGATAATGACATGTTCACAGAGCTCTCATGGTGAAACCTGACTTTTCCATGGCGTGCCTGCCCCGGTCGGAACAATAAGCCTCTGTATGTTCCGTCTGCTGGGCAGTTGCATATTCTCCAATGCATATACACATTTTATAAAACCTGGCAGAGCAATCACCGTGAGACCGCCACAGTGGGCCAATTAAAAGGCAGGGCAATTTAACCAGGAGATGATGTAAATAAAGTCCAACGCGGCTCCGTTTATGGACTGTACAACTGAGTCTTTAGTTTTTCGCTCAGGTCTTGGTTTTCTAACTGAATGAACCACTTTTTTTCAATTATATTTTGTCGGATTTATAACTTTCTTCACAGCTGATGGTGATTTGACAGCAGCGTTACACTAACTTCTTGAAATCAGAGCTATTCAACTATAAACATAAGAAAGCAAGACATTTGACTAATAGGTTTGGACGAAAACTTCCATTCGTGGCAGGAGGTTGCGGAAGAAAATACTCAAAGATGTCGAGATGCATGGAAAAAGAAACTCATGATGTTGACGTTGACGAACCACATTGATGTAAGAACTCAACAACTTCACACTAGTGATGCATTCTGGGTTGCAGTCTGTAGTCAAGGTTCCATTCATGGTCTTCTCTACGCTAGGTGTTTTTAACAACACACATCGTGATTTTTAAGATTCTGTTGCCGAGTTTCCATGACAGTGATTCCCAACCACTCTGGCGTAAAAGATCATTAGGTGTGCTGTAGAAAATTACCTACTTGTCCACTGGATGGCAGCTGATTGATAAAAAAAAATTAAGACAAGAAACAGAGCTGTTGAAGATCTTTGTGTCTTTCTTCAATTCCTGCCAGTAAATTTGTGTTGTATTCAACTAAACAGGCCTGGAATTTCGTGAACTGCGAGTATATTTTACCTACAAGTCTAAATAGATAAAAAGACATTTTATTAATCCCTTTAATATTTAATATTAAGATTTTTTTTTGGCTGTGACATGAGGTTTTTCGTAATGAAAAAATAATAATTTCTTAATATATATATAAAAAAAACAAAATTCTTAAATAAAAAAAATATTGCTCAGCTTCAGAAGCTTCCATGTCCCATCTTTGTCCACGCTCTGCCCAGAGACCTGTTTTCAGCCGGCGTTATTGGGCCACACGCGAGCGTCTGCTGCTAATGAACCTTTTGATGCAGTTGGCCAGGTGAGGCGCTGCCATTAGCTGCTCATATAAGTGACGACAGCAGATTCTGATGAGATTTTACGGTTACCCGATTGCTCTCGCCGTGTCGAATGGATCGGTCAGGTAATAATAACGGCACTAATAAATCCCACGGTAAAACTCACCAGAAAATAACTGCATGCCGTCTGCTCCAGATTGGTCAGATAACATCTCAAGGAAAAAAAAAAAGGTTTTTGGTCCTGAATCAAGTCAACCACTAGGCGGAGTCTACGTGGTTGTTGTTCTGTGTACGAACCGTAGGACCGAACCGTCTGCCAAATAGCAACAGAACACACACATTAGCTGCACCCCAGCAGCCAGTGTCATGCTCTGTCATTGTGTTGTGTAATCACCCGACATTAATCCTATTAAATACACAGAGTTTCAACTGTTTACTGAGGCTTGGAGACAAAACTGAGTCCAAACATAAAAACAACAACCTCCAACCACTTGTTAAAGAAAAAATCCTCTTCTGTTTCTCTTCAGAGTTTTTCTTTCTAAGTTAAGCTGATTGATTCCGGGCTTTAGTTTCGTAATGAACTGGCAGATATCAGGGTGGTATCGATCTCCTTGTCTAACTCCTAATGAGCAAACTGAGCATTTCCTGTAGGTGAGTGTTGAAATACAGAAAAGAAGGTTTGTTACATGGGTTTATTTGACTTGAAACCAAAGCCTGAACAGAAGTGTGAACGAAAAAAAAAAAAATCAATCAATGTGCATGTTCTTTTCAGTCAACAGGAGGCGCTGTTGCTGGACACGTACCTGTAGAGTGGTGGGCTGTGGTGACAATGTTGTTCTCTCTGAAGGTATCACCTCAGTGGTTCCAATCACTGGGACTCTGGGTCTGAAGGGAACCCTGGTCTTTGCAATACTGGTGGTGGTGGGTGGTGGCGCTGTTGTGGTTTCAGTTGTCGTCTCTAATGTGGTTGTAGAGTCTTCTTCTGTGGTGGTTTCCAAGTCAAAGTCTGGGTAAACTGATGTTGGCTCAGGAGACAGGTACACGTCCTGTTCTTCATCTTCTGATTCTTCTTCATCCTCGGTGCCACCAAAGTCATCCCATCCAGCAGGGAGCGCTGTAGTATCCGTGGTACCGGCTTCAGTGTCGGTGGTCAACTCCGGCACTGCGGTGGTGGGCGTGGCGGTGGTGGTACGGGCAGCCGCGGCGGCCCTGATCCTCTCGAGCTCCCTCTCTCTTTCCAGCTCGCGCTCCCTTTGTCTCTCCCGCTCTCGCTCCCGTTCCTTCTCACGTTCCCGCTCCCGTTCCCGTTCTCGCTCCCTCTCCCTCTCTCGCTCGCGCTCCCTTTCCCTCTCCAGCTCCCTCACCCGTTCCCTCTCTCTTTCCCTCTCAAACTCCTTAATCCTCTCCCTTTCCAGCTCCTTCTGCCTTTCTCGCTCCCTCTCACGCTCCTTTTCCTGTTCCTGCTCCCAGAAGGCACCGCTCTCTCCATCTGTCTCAGTGGGCAGCGGTGGAGTGGTGGCAGGTTCTCCTGGACTTGGGCTGGGCTCAGCCGCAGGTGAGGCCGCGGGGGCCGGACTGGTGGCCTGAGTGGTGGAGAGAATGATGGGCTCTTCCGTGGTGAAGGTCAAGGCCACAGACGTCGGCCTGACGCTGATCTCTGGGTCTGAGGTTGAGAGGAGAGAAAACAAAAAAAAAACAAATCTTTACTACAAACTTCAGATACATCTTAAGAAGATACAGTCTTATATGTATCTTCTACTCTGACTCCAACTACCTCCATGTCCTCCCTCAACGCATCCATCAATGTCCTCTTTGTCTCCTACCTGGTAGCTCCATCTCTAGGATCATTCTCCTACCAATGTCTCCACTGTCCTTCCTCTAAACATGTCCAAACCATCTCAATCCCCTGACCGGTGCCTTAACCACTAGGCCAACATTTCTTCAGGTTAAGTTCCAGTGGGCTCACCACACACCACGAGACACACTATGGTGGAGTGGGATTTGGGTGACAGTGGTGGAGACTGCTCCCTCTGAGACCCAGCAACACATAAAAGGACGAAGATGAACATATAAATAGTCTGTGCTTTTATTTTGAAGAGGATTTTTTTATGCAATTTTTTTGAGCGCTGTATGTAAATCCTCCTTAACAGCAGGTGGCGATAAAACCTGCCCCTTGCTTGCTTGTTTGTATTTAATTGTGTTTAATTCAGCAGTCAAAATTATTATATATTTATTATTATTATTATTTTGTAGAGCCAGAACAGGTTGCTGACTGAACCTTACGAGTACAGTTACTGAAGTGATACTGAATGAGATGATGGTGGGTCCTCAAGACAGACCAGTAGAGTCTGTCCATCCCTGAACTTTTCAGTGAGAAAAAAAAGCTGAGATCAGACTCAACGGAACCCAGCGGAACATTCAATTACCTCCACTGTTTTATTCAATGGATTTAAAGAGGAAATAAAAAGGGACAAAGATCTGGGAATAAAGAGGGGACAGTCCTAGAGGACAGTAGGTCAAGATTTTCATCAATCCTAACCAGAATAGACCTATTGGAGGAACAGAGATGCTGTTGAAACAGATGGGACATTTGCTGCAAAGATAAGTATGAACCGAACAAAGGACGTCAGAGTTGGAAAAAAAAATCCTTATCTAGAAAGAAGAGAAATCCCAGATAAGGGTTTTTTTTGGAGGAGAGATATAAAGATGGTTGGTGAAGAGGCAGCAGATGTCGAAGCCCTGATTGGAGAAGGTAAAAGAGGACAAAACAAACTGGTTGAGCTCGGCCCGATGGTTAGGGGTGAAAGTCGCAGTCTGTTAAATCATTGATTTGTTAAGGAGTGGACATTAGTTCCAAGGAAATTACCGTTCAGTCTCTGCCTCCTCCTGTTACTTCACCACTGCTGCTTTACTCAGGCTATGGTACAGTACTTAACTGCAATACTGCAATACTTTGTGTACATTTACAGCAGAATCAAGCACTTGTCTGTACTTTCTGCCTTTGTGAGTCCACGAATCGAGTCTCTTTACCACAAACGTACAGTTTTGTTACTGTCCAACCTAGAGGCGAAAACGGTCGCATTTCAACGTTTACAAATGCGGCAAGGAGTTAGTGGACGGAGAAGCAACACATGGTCCAGAGATACTGCATTTTAATCCTTTAATCCTCGTCTTCTGCTGATGCTGAAGCCTATTTTGCCAAAATGCAGACAGTGAACGCTGCATTTGGTCCACTTTATGGTATAAAGTGGATTACGCTGTGCATGTACCTGATACCGTCCTGATGATACTTGGTAAAGTGTGCAATACTTGGACAGATTTACCTTTTTGGACGCCAGATTATAGGATTACATCTGGGTGATGTGAGTTAAAGATGCTGAGGTTCTCTTTAGGGGGGACAAGGATGGACAGGATCAGGAAGGAGGTGATTAGAGGGACAACACAGACAGGAAGGTTTGGAGACAAAGACAGAATGAGATGGTTTGGACATGTTCAGAGGAGGGACAGTGGATACATTGGTAGAAAAATAATCCTAGAGATGGAGCTACCAGGTAGGAGACAAAGAGGAGATTGATGGATGCAGGACATGGAGGTAGTTGGAGACGTGGGAGAAGTTGGAGAGGACAGGGTGAGATGGAAATTGTTGACTTGCTGTCACCCCTGAAAAAGGGACGAAAGGAGAAGAAGAAGGAGAAGAAGAAGAAGAAGGAGAAGAAGGAGAAAAAGAAGAAGAAGGAGAAGAAGAAGGAGAAGGAGAAGAAGAAGGAGAAGGAGAAGGAGAAGGAGAAGGAGAAGGAGAAGGAGAAGAAGACAAAGACAAAGATGAAGACGAATAAGGAGAAGAAGAAGAAGAAGAAGGAGAAGACAAAGATGAAGACGAAGAAGGAGAAGAAGAAGAAGAAGAAGGAGAAGACAAAGACAAAGAAGAAGATGAAGAAAAAGAAGGAGAAGAACAAGAAGGAGAAGAAGAAGGAGAAGAAGAAGGAGAAGAAGAAGAAGAAGGAGAAGGAGAAGGAGAAGGAGAAGGAGAAGGAGAAGGAGAAGGAGAAGGAGAAGGAGAAGAAGACCTCAGAGGGACACATCAGTGTTGGACCTGAGTCCTAGGTTGGTTTTTAATGGTAATCTGACAGAATAACTACAGCATATCTCAAATAATCCACCTCACCAAGACGTTGGGCCGATGGCTGTGCATGTGATGACTAGTCAGATGAAGTGACTAGAAATTCCATTCCAGACTCAGCACCTGATGATGAGAACCACGATGGGAAGTTCTCCTCCATAATGGAACAAACTTTTTGTCCTTCGACGACAAATCATTTCCATTGTGATCGGATGTTTTCAAATGTCAATACTCCCAATAAATGGCGTTGATTGTGTTTTGTCAATTGTCTCTGATGTGATAACGCAGTAATTTTAATCGACTCCGCGTCGCAATCAGCTGCAGCAATCAAGTCATTACTCTTTTGACATTTGGTCGTCTCACAACGGAGCGAGTGAGCGAGCGTGGATTACAAAGGTGATTTAATTATGGGTCTGGTCGGACAACTGGAAGAAGGATTTAATCAAGGTTTGATTTGTGTTTACTTTGGTGTGGAGCACAAAGCAGGAGATGACCAGAAACTGATGGTGTGGAAGCAGGAAGAGGAGGAACTCATGAGGAGGGAGGAAGATGAGGAGACAGGGAAGGTAAGTGAAAAAAAGAAGGAAAGGAAACAAAGGTAAAGAAAATGAAAGAAAAGAAAAAAAGTAAAGGTGAGGTAAGGGAAAGAAAGATACGGAGACAAAGGAAAGAATAGTAAAGAAAGGTAAGAACAAAAGAATAAAAACGCAAGAAAAAGATAAGGAAAAGAAAGAAAGGAAAGGTAGTGAAGAAAGAAAGAAGAGGAATGGAAGGTAAGATCAGGAAAAGGAACGAAAAGTAAAAAAAAACTTATGGGAAAAGGAAAGGGAAGGTAAGGAAAGATAGGAACAGTAACAAAAGGAAAGGAAAGAAAAGACAGCAAAGATAAGGAAAGGAATGAGTGGAAAGTAAAGGGAAATGAAGAGAAACAAAAAAGGTAAAGGGGGAAATAAGAAAAGTAAGGTAAGTAAGCCAACAAAAAAAGGTAAGAAAAGAAAGAAAAGGGAATAATAAAGGAAAAGAAAAGGAAGGTAAGATAAGGAAATGAAAGGAAAGAAAAGGGAAGAAAAAAATAATGGAAAAGAGAAGGAAGGTAAGGAAAAGAAAGCAAGGAAGGGTTAGGAAAGGAAAGTTAGGTGTGGAAAAGGAAGGAAAGACAGGGAAGGAGAAGAAAAGATGGTAAGGAAAGAAAAGAAAAGGAATGAAAAGAAAAGACAGAATAGGGAAAGGAAAGAGATCAAAAGAAATGAAAGAATGAAAAAGTAAAAGGGAATAAAGGTAAGAAAAATAATTGACAGAAAGCAAAGGGAAGGGACATTAGATATGGAATGGAAAGGAAGGAACGGTAGGAAAGGAAGGAAAAGATAAAGGAAGCAAAGAAAAGTTGAGAGAGGAAAATAAATGAAAGGAAAGAACAAAGTAATTGAAACAAAAGGAAAGGATAAAAAGTACTGAAAAAGAAATGGAAGAAAGGAGAAAATGAGAAGGAAAATAAAATGTAGGAGCAAGAAAACTGACAGAAGGAGAAGTGGAAAAGATATGAGGAGGAGGTGGGAGGAGAAGAGGAAATGATACATCAGAAATGTAGGAGAAGGAAAGGAAAAAAAAGAAGAGAGAGAGGAGAAAAGATGATTGCAAAGGAGAGAGAGAGGACGTAGAGGAAATCAGGGGAAGAAGACGAGAGGAAGACAGATGACAGGGGAGAGGAGATGAGAGAAAAATGAGGAGAAGACATGTGAGGAAGGAGAAGAGGAGGATGTAGGAGAAGAGAGGGGTGTTGCTGAGTAATTCATTTCCTCTCCTAAAGCCCACAAACGTATTAGCACCTTTCATTTCATCCAGCCTGTGAAGCAAATTGAATTTGCAGACACAAAGGCATGGGAGCTGACGGAGGTGCTGAGGAGAACATCAGAAATATGGCCTGGAACAATGCAGCTACTGTTGAAGCTCACACGTCACTAAACGCTCCCCTCCACACACAGCACCTCCTCTGAAGCTGCACGGCCGTCTGCCGAAAATGAGCCCTTTCTATGGAATCACATGAGTCTGTGCCACAGTATGAGGCAAAGCAATTTACTGGGTTGCAGTTCTGACCACCGGGGGGTGCCGAGGCTTCACTCTGCCGCTCTGAATCCCGTTTTATTTTCAGCCCGTGCTCCGCTGGCGCCGCGCCTGAACCGAGGGCAGCCCTCGGTGAGTCACGCTTAAGGAGAGCCTTCCACGGCCCCATCAGAACATCAACCTGAATTACACCAACGTGATTCACCTTAAGTCGGTAATTCCTGCACGCGCAGACGCAGGCAGGTGCTCGCCGCCTGCTGCGTGGATGCGTGCGAGCGGCTAATCTGTGTGGCCCCGTAATCTGATTATAGTAAATAAGATTGGGCCGAGTGTGGCCCGGGCAGCATGTTGTGTTTAGAGGTTTTTCTTCATAAATCGGGTCATATATGGAGTGGGTCATGCACAGTGTTACACAGTAACAAAACTACTTTTCTCGGTAACTAATAACGTAACGCGTTACTCTTCCCATTCAGTAACGCCGTTATTGTTACTGTGATGTAAGGGGGCTCGTTACTCGTTACTATCTGTGCTCCAAATGGACGTTTTTTCCTGGTTTTTCCCATGTCATAAGTGAAAGACGGCCGTGCACACTAACTGAACCCATGCGTTAAAAAGGGGCATTGATTGGTTGACATATTTCAGGCTAAGCCAATCAGAAAGAGACCTGGGCGGGTCTTCTTGCCTTAAAGGGAAATAAACAGTCACACAGACGATGCGGTAGAGCAGCACACACCCACAAGCAAGACGATGGCAAGTGGCAAGTAGGTTACGATAAAGATGGCTGTGAAAATGTCTAAAAATCTATTTTGTTTTTATTGTATCACTACATTTCATTATGATAGTTGCTACAAAACATACCACTAAACTTTTTAAAGGTATTTTTAAAGTAAAGTAACTAGTACTTAGGTACTTTTATGATTTAGTAACTAGTAACGTAACTAGTTACTTTTTCAAAGCAGTAACTAGTTAAGTAATAAGTTACTTTTTTAAAGTAACTTGCCCATAACCATGCAGGGACTGCTGAATAAATATGAGGGGAGACCATGAAGGAGGCGGGCAGTGGGGTCAGCAGATTGAAGGCCAGCAGCTGTCGCGATTGAAAGCAGGGTGTCAATGTGTAAGTGACCTCTCTCACCCTCCCTCACCCCTCTCTCCCTCCTCCTCTCTCCCCGATACTTACAGCCAGAGCCGGAGCCCGAGTAAAGGTCCTCGTCATCGTAGAACTCCAGTCCCGTCGAGCCTTCGTCATCCACGGAGCGCGACCACGTCTGTTCCTGTTAAGGGACACAGACAGAGTTAGTGATTGGGGGAGGTGTGAAGGAGAGGATACAGATGACGGAGATTAGAGGAATTCATCATGGGAGACTGAGCTGTTTGTCATTTCATTTAAAAGACGAACCACTCTGCCAGATTACATGGGGACAGAAGGACGGACGGCTGTCTGAGAGGAGGTTGTCAGGTGGTGGACGGGGGAACATCTGTCCAACTGTCTGTCTGACTGACTATCTGTCTGTCTGTTGCTCCTATATAGCGCAGCACAGTGAATGAGTTGAATTAGGAAGGGCTTTTTGGCAGGGCAACATCAAAGTGAGGATTTACTTAGTCAATTGTACGTGATGCTCAGACTATAAAGCGCCAGAAAACGTATAGGAGAGAATTAAACTATTGACCTCGGCAACTGCAGTAACTTTCCAATGACCTATTAGGAAAGTTAAAAAAGTAATACACAGATATTCTTCAAGAATACAAAGACTCTTTTTGGCAGTACAACGCCATAGCTGAAGTCGAGAAAACCATGGCTAAAGGCTAGGTATCTGAAATTAAACTCTGACGAGCTATTTTTGTTGCTTTCATTATATTTGTCCAAACAAATGCACATTTAGTGGAAACAGGCATTAAAGTGAACAGGAATTGAAGAAAACAACAAAATATTTTTTTCATGAATATATATAAATATATATGTAGGTGGCGACGCATTCATTCTGGATGTGTGCAAATGTGAATACTTCTCGCATTTGCTAGTGTTAAATTGTCGCATTTGCTAGCGTTAAATTGTGCTAACCCACGGTGCCGCCTAAAACCAACAGATACCGCTGAACGTACCGGTTAGAACACAGGTGTCCAATAGGTAGATCGGGATCTACCAATAAATCACCAAAGGCGTCTTGGTAGACCCAAAGCAATAATTATCATAGATGATAGTAACTAAAGCTAAAGATGTCTGTGTAGATTCTCAGTCATCTAAGTAATTCAATCCGAAACTTAGTTAAATCAAGAGCAACTGGACAAAGTTCAGCCTTCCTTTCAAAGATGTTTCAACTTTCATCCAAGAGCTCCAAAAACTGAAGAAGCTTCTTGGATGAGAGGTGAAATGTCTTCAAAAAGAAACAACTGTATGTCCATTTTACTCAAAGTAACTCATTTTTGGATAAAACGATGTAATTCTATTTTAAGATGCTAATCCCTGGGCTAAAGTGAAAATCATATAGGTATTGAGTCAGACAGTATAACATAAACCTACATATAAAACTAAGGCTCGGGGGCTGGATGTGGGCCGTTTGCCCACCAAACTATACTTTTAACTTTATATTATCGTTATCCTTCTACCTTTTCCCTGCAAAGCCAGCATTTCTCCAATAGATGGTGTCAAAAAGGCTAAAAGCATCAATACTATACTCATCATTTATCTTAGTTCCCGCAAATACTCGATCTTTCTGATCCTGATCTGGCCCGTGGCTCAAATTTTGGTACCACCTGTGGCCCACAAGTCAAGATAATTGCCCAGGTCTGATGAGGAGAGTAAGAAATGCAGTTTATATTGGTAAACATATTTAGATTTTTTCAATCTAGGTAGATCAATTCAGCCTGGTCATTTGAAAAGTAAATAGTAAAAAAAAGTAATAAAAAAGTGCGGCAACCCCTGGTTTAGAAGAAAAAGGAGATGATTTCCGTAGAACTTAAGGAGGAGATAATAAAAAAACAAGAATGTTGTTTGTGTGTAGTTAGTATAGTATAGTATAGTATAGTATAGTATAGTATAGTATAGTATAGTATTAGTATATCTCGCCAGTTAGTATAGCAGTACTTCATCAACAGTTGCTGTAAATTGAAAGAAAAACAAAAGAAATTAAGAATTTTTTTGTAGCAAAATCAATTTCCATGTATTTCTGGGGGTCTGTAATGGATATGCAGTATATATTTATATATATGTGTGTGTGTGTGTGTGTGTGTGTGTGTGTGTGCTTGGATATACAGTGCTATGCCGCTACAGAGAAACACACTGTAACAAATGGACCATTACATGAACGCTGATTGAACAACATTGACTTTGGTTGGGAAAAATACCAGGAGAAGTTCCACCTGCTTGTGTCCACAGTAAGAACTGCTCCCATTAGCCAGGACAATAACAGCAGACACATGGACCGAGGTCGAACCATCGGAGCGTATGAGGACCATCCAGGTGGTGCTTACGGCGCACATTTACCTGGTTAATTATAGAACTTGTGGCTTCACCCCATTAAGGCTGACGTTAGAAAACAACACTAGAGCAGCAGCACGAGTAGGAGAATGAGTCGAGAAGATCATTCTTCTCACCATCTAAGAAGGGATCAGGGCTGAGGACTCTGAGATTGTCCCCTCGTGTTGGCAGAATACAAGGGTTAGTCAAGATGTTCCATTTCAGTTTGAGCAAACATCACCAGTATTTCTGGTGATAATGTTCAACCGTTGACACAAACCTGTAGAAAACATTGCCCAAAACATTAAGTTTGAGTCAATGTTGTTCGTTATGAGATTTTAGTCCCGACTGCAGTAACAATGCTATCGTTCATGAGTCCCACCAGCCTAAAAAATGTCCTCCAACATCTGCCCAAAGTTTGTTTTGTTCCTACCGCAAAACCCAAAACCAAACCCCGAGAAATGTTCCACTTTCCAAAATAAACACTCCTCACATCGAGAGTCTGGACGTTGCTAATGTTTCACTTCATAAACAACTTCGAGTATTTATCTCAGGTCCCTGGTTGTAGTCGTTCCTGGGATATTTTAAAACTCCTAGCGTGGGAAAATCTTCGCCTCTACAGCAACTTACATCCCTGCTCGGAAAACTCTCCGTCTTTTTCAAGCGCAAGCTCCGCCTGCAACCTCTGTCAGGGTCAGGTACGAGAGATTAGCGGCGGATCGTTCAGAGGTCGAACCTCTGAAGGGAACGACCTCCAGACTGCAGTCGCTCGGAGACTGATCCTAACCCTCGCCGCCGCCTCTCTCCATCGCTCTCTCCTCTCCTTCTCTCTCTGCATACATTTGACAACTAATAAGTTATCAAGTGCAGGCACTTAGGAGACACCACCCATACTGCAGTGCAATGTTACGTCTCAGTACAGCAAACAATCACTGCTGGTTTCCACTCCTCACTGTCTTCATTATTCCTCTAATCCCCAGCAGAACGTGTCAGGAGCTGGAGCTCAGGTTTTTATTTATCTAACAACACAACAAATGAATGGATGTTCTGACAAAAATGACCACTGCGGTGATTTTTTTTATTTCCTAAAAACTCAAGACCAGATACTGCAGCTTCTGCCGACAGGGTTTTATAATGAATATATCATTGATTTTAATACATCTATGAGCCACATGGGCTTGTAAAGTTTGCGATGTCTTGAAAAACACAGCAGTGCAGCTCTGTGATTTTTGTTATGTTCTCGCATAGACCAGAAGCTGGAAACCAAGGAGATCAACTTTGAAAAGAGACAAATTACGCTCTTAGATTCATTAAATCAGGAGAAATTTCCCTTTTTTTTGGAAGCAGAAGAAACAAAATATACATTATTAATAAGTTACAAATGCAAGAGAGGTAGTAAACACTACTCAGAAAAACAGAGGTGGAGGGAAAGGTTTACAGGACAATTATGAGATGCATGGATAAGAGACAGAAGACAAACCTGGAGGAAATTCTCCAGGTGGAAATTCTCTTTAGGAGAGACAAGGATGGACAGGATCAGGAATGAGGTGATTAGAGGGACAACCCAGACAGGAAGGTTTGGAGAAAAAGCTAGAGAAGACAGATTGAGATGGTTTGGACATGTTCAGAGGAGGGACAGTGGATACAATGGAAGAAGAATGATCCTAGAGATGGAGCTACCAGGTAGGAGACAAAGAGGAGATTGATGGACGCAGTGAGGGAGGACATGAAGGTAGTTGGAGTCAGAGTAGGAGATATAGAGGACAGGGTGAGGAGAAGGAGGAGGAGCTTCTATGAAGAGATGATCATGTATTTTGCAGGTTGAGACACAGCTACTAACGTTCATGTTAAGAGTGAAGAATCACAGACACCACAAGGCAACAAAAAGTTTTCTTCCCAGCTTGATAATGTGGCTAAAGGACACTTATCTCTGCAGCAATCCTTAACCCTAACCCTGAGGCCCGGCAGAGCGGTCTGTAGCTAGCAGCCAAGGAGTTGATAATTGTCCATACACTTACACACACACACACACACACAGAAAATGTGAAGCTCCTCCCTGGCTCCAGACAGAAGAAACCTGATGCCTTTAAAAGCCAATAAAAGCATAATGGAATCTAGAAACCGGAGCATCTCAGTCCATCACATCTCAGCATGAGCTGGAGTTGAAACGCTATATGTAGCTCCTGAAAATGAAATTGACTCCGAGTTGTTTGGTGCCCGGATGCACGCAGGATGTGAACTTCACGGGGTGGAGAAGGAGTTTTACGTCCACGGTGAAGCTGGGCTGAGATTTTTGTGCGGACAAGTCAAGACTCCACCCATGTTGATGACCCCTAGAGTTCTTAGAGAGTAAAGGTCCAGAGCACAGTCAACGCAACGTTGTTGAGCACATGAACGCAATAATTGCAACAAGTCGAAGATCCAGTTGATAATGTTGGGCAATTAACACGCCCAACATTCAGCAAAGCAAGAAAAATGCTGCAAAATTAAAATAAAATATTCCCGAAGAATCCAAAACACAGTCGTCCCTCACTGTATTTGTGCCCTTTGCAGAATCTGAAATTTTTTAAATTGACAATATCTTCATTTATTTGTGATAAAATATGAATTTTTCAGCTCATGAAGAAAGAAGAGTAAAGAAAAAAGTAAGGATGTCTGTTATGATTAGAAGATAATATTAATCAGCCGACGATATCGGTGATATATCGGTAAGATCAGTATTGCCTTTTTCTCCGATAATGATAATCCAATAACCCAAGGCCTGGTTCTTGGCTAATGTAGGATTCTGAGGCCTTTTCTCCCACTTTTAGAGGCAAATGGCGGCACCTATGGATGGATGTTGGTATCGTATAATAAAGTGTTCAATATCAG
Source organism: Paraplagusia blochii (assembly GCA_016785265.1). Lineage (NCBI taxonomy): Eukaryota > Metazoa > Chordata > Actinopteri > Pleuronectiformes > Cynoglossidae > Paraplagusia > Paraplagusia blochii. Next base: position 551,676 of record JAFBJS010000377.1, on the reverse strand, counting down.
CAAAATCCAACGTCGGCAAAAGTTAATATCGTATAATTTGTAACACAAAAATACAGAATCTTGAAGGAAATAACACGTACGTACAGGTCAACAAGATTTGTGATAGTTACGTTATTTTACGATGTTCACAAAGGGTTAATAGATCCGTAAATAATATAATTGCTATTGTGTTGCTACCTTGCCATTTTGCACCAATTGCGGTCACTGTCTATCAAAGACTTTCAAAATAAAATGACAACAACCCAGCTGTCCATCACACAGTCAACTTCTTTCTGCCGTCCCTCTTATATTCTATTGTGTATTTCTCTCCATTGTAATTCCCAAAACAAAAATGAAATCCTGTGTCTTTGAGGGGGGAAAAGACACAGAGTTGTGTTTCTGAGCAGCCAGTGTGCCCAAAAAGGGAATGTCCAACTGTGAGAACACTCCGTCTGTGCAAGTGTGTGCCGTATTCCCAAGGATCAGTGTTACAAAAGACAGTCGTTGCTATGGGGCAACCTTTGGCTCTGATAGAAATTCCCATCTCCCACAGAGAGGCTACCGCCCAGTCCCTTCTCCCTGGACACACACATTCACTAACCCTGTCTTGTTAGGACTCAGGTCCTTTAATTCCTCAGTGTGAACCAAACTGGAAAGGCTGAAAGACATAGTCGTACAACATTCTGCGATCAAACCGGATTTTTGGCTGTTGCGTGATATATATGTGGTTAAGACAATCAATATATTTACCAACCGATAAATACAAATATTTTATTATTATTTATTATTATAAACTAAGGCCCGGGGGCCAGATGCGGCCCGCCAATCTTGTCCAACGTATTTCCATTTCCCTGCAATATTGCGTATCCCCAGTAGATGTCGTCGTAAGGGATAATAGAAATGTGGGATTTTAGGGGTTAACATGTCTTTTACCTGCCGTTCATCTTAGTTGCAACGAACGATCCATCTTTCTGCTCAGGACTCGAGGCCAATTTAGGACCAATTGTGGCCCACAAGTCAAAATCTGCGCCCACGCCTGATCTAAGCCATGCTAGGTAATTTACGACCGGGCAAACTAAGGCCCGGGGGCCGGATGCAGCACATGGAGCTTTTTAATCCGGCCCAAATAAACCTGTCCTAATAATACTATAAATTTTTTTAATTAGTACCATTTTTTTTACAATCTGACAATTCTTTGCAATACATATGGCAGACGTTTCTATCCATAAGAGTTCAGGCTGCAGGAGTCAGGCGTGTCGTGTATGATCGTATACTGTGATTCGTCCCGATTGGCACCGACCATGAGATTGTACCAGGTGAGGACACCAGTCGTGAGCCGTGAACTCACTCCTCCACCCACTGGCACATCAATGTCACGCTTTACTTCCAAATCACATCTTAATCGTGACTTTACTAGAGTCGCAGAATTGCGGTTGTCTCTTGAGAACTAGATATTTTCTGCTGCTTCAGGAGAACTGTTCCAAAATAAAACCTGGCTACAACAGCAACAGGACATGTCCCAAAAAGGTATGAAACCAGCAAGCACACACACGTGCCACGCAATAGCGCAGTTGACGCATTTCATAATGTCAAATAAACAACCTCAAATTCATCAACATCAAACGTTATCCTTCCCATCCGTCCCTCCCACTGGCTTCCCCCTTCCTCACCCCGTTCCCCTTTCATCTCTGACTCCGTTTCTTATCTCCATACCAGCTCCCTTTATTCAGCGGGAGTCACTATAAACACACACCCGACCCCACCCTGGGGCAGCACCAGATCCCACCCCGGGGGCGCCCTCTGCCACCCACCATAGGGCAACTCTATTTTCAGATGTGTAGGTGGTGTAGAGTGTATGTTTATCCTCCAACCGTAATGTTTAATTAGCTCCTGGGCCTCGGCGTCTTCTTATTTACACAGGCACTGATATAAAAGTCGCTCCATGGTATGTCGGCCAGCGCCGCGTCACCGTACGTAATTACAGCGCGGCTATGTGTCTGAGGGAAGATAATCACCGGTTGTGTTTGCGGTGTGTGTATACATGAACACCGAGAATTCCCTCAGACCTATCAGAGCCTGTTTTACGTGATTCCGGGGCAGTACGACAGGAGCAGATCTGCGTTTCTCCAGCTATAAACAGCTTTAGTCCCGGCCTGCGCCGTATCCTTAGCCAACCGCAACGAGTCTGGACGAGGCCTCGTCGACAGCTCGCGGACCCCGAGGCCAAGATCATCTGTACGTTGCCCTGAAATTCCCTCCAAGGGCAGGTTATAAAGGGAAACTTTCAACTTTGAAATGACAGAGATTTTCCGCTGGATGGGAAAGCGATCCCGGGTGGTTTTCCTGGCAAGGTATGAAGCAGCGCCATTGTGAGACATGTGTAGTCATTTTAAAGCAACGTGATTACATAATTGATGCCTTCCAAAAGAACGACAAACTGGGAGATAAAAGACAGAAGACAAAGAGTCGGTGTTTGTTGAGGTGGAGAGCAGTCGTGTCCTCCGTGCGGTGACTCAGGTAGGAACCTGATATGATTCCAACGTCAGACTCTACGCCTCAAATCCTCGGCGCTCCAGCTGCGACTGTGTGTATGCTCATCTTTTTTTTTTTTTTTTTTCTCAGTAGAAAGCCTAGATTTTATACCTGAGCTAACAATGCTGTCAACACACAATTATTAATATTCCGCTGGAGATGGCTTGTTCCAGATTTTAATTTAGGATCATCACATGAAAGAAAATGCAAGAGAACCAGGGTGACGGATGAGTCCCGCACCCAGGCTGGAACACTGCAGCGATCAGTGTTCTCCGCAGAACAATGGGAACATACAGCGTACACAAGTCAGGGAGAAGCCGCCGTATCAGATAACAATAGGATTAAAGCTGGTTGTGTGGATACAGTGGATTATGACACCAAAGAACTCCCAACTGTTAAGAATCCACTTTATCTTAATGATATTTACACAACCTGCCCACAAGCTATTCAGTTGGTTTACAATCTTGGGGTTGGGACCCCATGCTGTGTCACCTGGAATTCAGTTGGGGTCATTTAAAAATGCACTATCCTAGCTACACTAGGTAATCTACACCTAAGGCCCGGGGGCCGGATGCAGCCCATTGAGCCTTTTAATTCGGCCCGTCAAACCTGTCTACTATAAATTTTTAATTATCATTAAATGTCTTTTCCCTGCAATTCCATCATTTACCCAGTAGAGAGCGTAGAAAGGACTATTGGAATCTTAGCATGGCAGCCTTCATTCGTGACTTTTGCGTGATCGGTATCTAAGTTCATACAAATACTCCGTCAATCTGTTCCTTAGCCTGGCCTGCAGGTCACAATTCAGACCAGGGTTGGCGCTAGGGAGTCCTGGGGCTCCAAGCAAGATATCACTGGGCCCCCCGACCTATCAGTGTCTCCAGAAAACAAAATTTTTATTTGGCCAAGGCCTCATGTTGACTATTGTTTATTCGCGAATAAACTCATCTTGACTTTCCAGTTTCTTTTTAATATTTCTAATAGCTGTTTTGACGTCATCTGCTGGGGAACTGCAGGCATTGCAGGAAAAATGCAGAATTATAATGATCATAATAATAAACTATTTGATTTGGACAAAGCTTCTGGGCCGCATTGAAAAGCTCAACTGGCCGCATCTGGCCCCCGCGCCTTAGTTTGCCTATGCCTGATATAGGATGTATATACAGGAAAGGCCAACCATTTACATTGAATATGATCTTGTGGGCCAAATAAAGCTACAGATTGGGCCAAATTTGGCCCCCGAACCTTAGTTTGACACCTGTGTTCCATGTCCTCTCATTAACTGGTAAGGATGGACGACCAGACAGAGCCAAACAACTTCCAAAAGTCCACGTTGAGACACAAAGTCAAGCGAGAAAGATGTCAGAAGACAAAAATCCACGTCCCACAGACAGTAAAGGCCACGTGATGGATTCAAAGAGCCACCAAACTGATGGACCATTTGGTAGTTCTTCATTCTAAACTTTTTTTTTTTTCCGCCAGGCGCCAACTCGTAGACAGGGCTGTAGTTGAGAGGCTGGTGGAGATCTGTTCAGAGACCCGTCCCCCTCGTCCCCCCTGTCCCCCCAGGCCAGCTGGGCAGAGATAAAATGCGTCATTATGACTGTCATCAAGCAAATTCCTCAGTAACAGGAGAGGGTGAAGTCGCTGCTGCACCATGTCTGGCTGTCACACACACACACACACTGATGCAAACACTAAATATAAATATAATATAAACACAGGCGTAGAGACACACACACTTAAGCTCCTACAGTAGGTGCAGAGCTGCTCAGCTTCAGAGAAATAATCATAAATTTTGCTTTTTAATGTGTGAGATTTTATCGGAGCTAATACCCCGGACCACCGCGAGAATCTCTCAGCTCTCAAGCTGCGGAGAATAATTTGAATAAATTCCCAATGCTTTCCTGTTGCCATCTGTGAGTCCCACTTTTCTCTCTGTCTCTCCATTTAATGCACCCGGCGTAATGATGGAAGGCGGAGGAAAACACACATAAACCTCCACGCTGAAAGAAAATGACCACGTCCTGAGGTGGGGGGGTTTTCTCCGCCTCTGTGTTTGTTTTATATCAGCCGTATTGACCGGCGTCCACCGAGATCTACGGATGGTTTTTTTTTTCCAATTTCAATTCAACACCTTCCAAATGATGCCTGACCCCTAGAGGAGGAGGGTGAGGAGCGGGGGCGTCGAACCATAAAACAGTTTTCAATTTGCCAGGCCTGGTGATGATCCTTCAGGCCACCGTATATTCACAGACGTGGACGCTGCTCCTGTCTGCGTACGGCAACACTCAGCAGAGCCTCCTTCAGCAGTCTACCTCCTCGTAGCTCATTCCCACGCCGAGGATGTGTGTATTTCAAATACCACTTATAGACAGTGAGTCGATGTCACTGTTGTACTTTTATTTTTTTTTTTCTCGCTGCCTCATTTTCTTCCTTCACCCGAACCAACTGAGGCAGATGGATGCACGTCTCCAAGTCTGGATCTGCCAGAGATTTTCTTCCTGTTAAAAAGGAGTTGTTTTTCTCTCCACTGATGACAAGTGTGCGCGTGTGAACTCCCCGGTTCCTCTTCCCTCCTTTAATGCCGTACAGTTTCTGCCTATATTACTATGCAAAACTCCAGGAGAAGATTCAGATTTGGTATAGTACAAATAAAATTAGTCATTGCAGGGCCACGGAACCAAGTGCAACTCTGCTCTCTAAGCCAAAACCCTGGATAGGAATTTTTACTAGAACCAAACATGTAGCTTGAGGGCCGGGATTTGAACATGAATGTACAGCGAGGTGGCCCACGCCCCTGATGTTGACGTCTGGTGGAAAACTTTTACATAAAATGTATTTTTAGATTTATGAAATAATTAGACAAGTGTCGGAACAGTCATCAGTCAAAGTCAGACCTGGGGAAAACTAGGGCCCGAGGGCCAGATATGGCCCATTTGGCAGTTTATTCGGGTCCGCTTAAATCTTACTTTTACCAACTCTCACTGCAAAATTATACTATTAATTCATATTACGGTGTCTGTAGTGGCCGAGCGGTTGAGGAAGGTTTCTGGTTCGAGTCCACCAGCTGCCAGGTTGCCACTGTGGTGCTCAGAGCAAGTCCCGACCTACATAACTTCTAGTTAGCTCCCCACCCACAGGAAGGCTCACAGTAGGGAGCAGTGTGATTTGAGTGGCAGTGGTAGAGACTTCTACCCCTGAGACCCAGTAAATAAAGGGAAGAAGATGAATGAATGCATGAATGAATTTAATATTATTGTTATCTTTCTGTATTTTTCCTGCAAAGCCTGCATTTTCCAAATGGAATTTCAGCATTTCAGCCTCTATAACCTGACTTTTATATGTTATTTATCCTACTTTGAAGGACCTGTTGTATCTGTAAGATATTGTAAAAATAACTACTAGCTAATATATGTTTCTGTAATTGATTACTATTGATTGAAGCAGTAAATATTGATCACTGTTGCGTAATTAAATTCGTGCTTTGACTTCTCCCGCGGGCCTCATGAAATGATTTGGCAGGCCAAAATTGGTCCACAGGCCTTGAGTTTGACATGTGTTTTAGGCTTTATAAAAGCCACTGGGGTATAAATAATTTTCCTGTCAAAGAGATATCCATGTGTGCAACCCAAATAAAATTGTGCCATACTGTCAGTGTGGGTGGTGAGCCGGGTCGGGACGATGCTATGATTAGCATGCCTTAGTGGCAACCAGGTGAGTTTGAACCTGAACCCTTCCTTAACCGCTAGGCCAACATTGCTGCCCTAATATTCAATTAATAGTGTGATTTGGAAGAGTTTGGCGGGCCATATTATAATGCCAAACGTGCCACATCCAGGCCTCAGACCCTAGTTTTCCTCATGTTTGCACTTGACTGAGATACAGGTTCTTTAAGGAGAACCGCACTTTAGGACATGGGGCCAAGATAGATTCAGAGAGATGGACCATCTCTACGAAGATAAATGACATGTAAAAGTCATGTATAACTACTAAAACGCTTTAGGCCTCCTCTACGCCATCTGTAGGGAAACGTGGACATTGCTGGAAAAATGTGGAAATGTACTCACAATATAAACCAATTATGTAATTTTGTCAAGTTTGGGGGGCCGAATTACAAAGTTAAACGGGCCACATCTGCTCATGCCTGCTTATAGGACAATAATTGTGGGTTCTAACCCTCTCAAACATACAGGCAGTAAGGAAGGAAAGACAGAATTCCCGACTTGACCGTGGTTTCCATCATTTTTTTATTATATAACACTGACATGAACCTGGAGTCAATAAATCCCATCTTAACAAGGCCAAGTTTGGACGTCGAATATCATCATCTGGCACAAATGTGAGACCCAGACGGAGCAGGAAAGAGGCTAAAGGAGTCATCGGGAGCCACTTCCAACATTCCTGCAGTTTAATTCACTGTAGGTGTGGCGCCCACTCTTTACAGCAGCAGCTGATTCACAGCCGTCTCTCTGTCTCTTCTCGCCCGCCACAGTCTGACCACGCTGATAAGAGCCGGAGGCTTTGAGCCACGCTGCTCACTGACACAAGTGCGCTGTTGTTCCACCGCTCTCCACCTGGAAGGGGTCACAACACTTGGCAGAGACCCTCGGACCGGTTGCACAGTAGCGGGGACGAAAAACTGCAGCGTCTCAATAGTTCTTACTCGCTTGTGTTCCTATACATCACAGATCTCCGAGCCTGTCAGCGGTGACCTCTAATCGTCATCCATCTTCTGCTTCTCCACCTACTCTCACTCCTCGCTCTGCTTTTTCTCTATTACCAGCTGGACGGGATGGATGACGGCCAGCATGGACACTGACACAGTTACAGGAAGACAAGGGAGGAGGGAGAGAGGGGCAGGGTGCTTTGCGTAGTGGCCTGGTTAAGACACCTGCCACCTTCAGCAGAGATTAACACAGAAAAACTCACAGTGCAGTCACACTATCCTCTTCAGTTTCTCTCTCTCTCTCACACTCACACTGGGAGAGATGATGGGATGTCGAGGGAGGGATGACGTCAGTGGAGCTTCTGTGAACCTTCAAAGAACTCACACCTGCACACGGCGGCGGCGGCGGAGAAGAGGGGTCAAAGAAATTCTGCCTTTAAGAAGACACATCATGAAGTCATGATGAGCCCGGGGGCCTAGGGGGGGCGCTGTAGACATGAAAGGCGCCGACATGCGATACGACCACCTTTACTCACTGCCCCTGATAGATTTGCAAGTATTAGCCAATAGAGCCTTTTGGCTGCAGGCGAAGGACGCTCAAAGAAACAGCAGAGGGAGTGGGAGAGTAAGAGTCGTCACTTTGATTTAAAAAAAATTGGGGCATAAAAGCTTATTTTTGACTTCTAGTCTTTTTGTCCAGTTGAAGAAGTGAATGCATAGACCAGCAGAGTACGCTCTAAACACCGCTCAAACGGACATCTGGAAAGGAGGACGATGGCGATAACTTTTCTCTTGCTAGCAAACAAGGTGGTTAAAGAAATTGTTTTCTAAAGACTAAATGGCAACCCTCATGCGTGAGCATCTTGCATGTTTGTTAGTAATAAAATATAAAGCAAATCAATAAAATAAAGACAGTTTCACTAGTAATTTCCTTCGGGATAATAAAAGTATTCATCTTCATCCTCTCATCTGTTGCCAGGTCTTAGAGCACCTGCATGGCAACCTGGCAACTACCTCTTAACAACTACCTCAACATCCTCTCAACTCCTTGGGGCAGTTGGTGACCTAGTGGTTAAAGAAGTGGACCTGGTTCCAAAAGGTCTACTTCCTGGACCTGGCGTGGACTGAGGTCCACTGAGCATGGCACCCATGTTTAACCCACTGTGATGGTGACGGGTTAAATACACATTAAATTCACATTTCGTTGTGTGCATTGTGAATCACAATGTCACAATGAGAAGGAGTTTTCTTTCCTTCCTTCCTTTCCTTAACTGCTAGGAATAATGGGCAATGAGAGAAATATGGATTCCCAAAAAAAAAATAAACGTTTCGGAAATACTGTCAGTAAATAAAACATGCCACACAGAGGCAAAAATTAATGCCTCTGACCAGTGAAACACAAGGAAACTGCAATAAAAGAATGACATAAACACAATAACACTGTGGGTTTAAATTCCAAACTCACATAGTTTAAGTAAAAGTCACAAAATGTCCAAAAAAATGGCCCTGGACAAGAGGAGATCTTAACTCAAAGTATAAAAACACTTGTCAAATAACCAGGGTAAAATTATCAACAGTGAAAATGTTAACGACATAATTTCTCACATGAACTAAAGATATAACACAATTAGGCAAAAAACCTTTTCTCACAGGTTAAAGTCACTGGAATTATACCCTGGTAGTGACTGTTTGATCCTGCAGAGGGAGCTCTATATGCCACTCTCAGGGGCCGATCCGTAAAAGGAGCACTTGACAGTAACAAGGTTCGTCTAAGCAACGTATTTAAGGTTGTTTTACGTGTATAAGACACAGACAAACCCAGAAAAACATATTAAATTAATTAAATTTCAATTGTTAATTAAATAAAATATTTGTCGAAATCTTACGCATCCGGTGCTGTTTAATGACACAGGTAAAAAAAATAAAATAAACATATTAAATCATTAAATCCACCGTAAATCTTGTTTATCATTTCATAACCTGAGTTGACGTTGATGGTAACGACCATTCAGTGTACGTATCTACGTACATCGTACGCACATACTTTTTACGATCCAGCACTTAACGTCTGGGATGAACGTCTCCTCCGATGAGGCTCACTTCGTCCCGGCCTCCTTCTGGCAGATGCCAAATAGCTCCAGATTTTTATGGGTGAATTTGTATTCAGTGTTTGGAGATTCTTCAAGGCAACAGCTGTGGCGCTAGGGGCTTCATCACTGAGCGCTAACAGGATAAAACCTGCCCGGCAGTTTTACATTGATTGGTCGGAGTTAAAGAGATAAGTGGCGGCTTTTGGTGGCTTTATGGAGATCCTTATGTTCTGCTCAGAGGAGTTCTCCAGCTTCTGGGTTATTAAAACTATATATATTAAAAGGAAAACATCCTTTAGTGCAGGTGTAAACACAGGATCAGGTCATTCTGAATTAATTCGCAACTGTTTAAGCCGCGGAAAAATAATTTTCATTTAAAGAACTCCACCACACAGCACCAAAGAAAATCTCAGACAAAATAAATGTAAATAAATCCATTTATCTGTGTTATTATAGATTAAAAAAAACAATTCACTGAAATCGAAGCCTGTTTAGTTAAAGACGACAATGATATAGTGGCAGAAATTGAAGAAAGACATAAATGTTCTAGCAGAAAGATCTTACAGAAACGGTTGTGTCACATACTGTGAAATATGTACTGAGAAATAATCATTGAAACAATATTTGCAATATATAAATAATAGTCTTTGGCCTATTTAAGTGAAATTGTCCACATCACACCTGAAGGCAACACTCCTCTTTCCCACTTGACTATTGCCCTTGCGGATTTAAAGCCTTTGCGGCAGCGCAAGGTAGGCATAGCGTCAATATATCGTGAATATATCATAAATACTGTGTATAAAGCAAAACCTGATGCAATAAACAGAACAGCTCTGTAAGACCATTAAGGCTTTTGTCTTCTTGTCCACTGCCATGTCTCAGGGGCAGCAGTCTCCACAACAGCCACCCAAATCACACTACACCTGTGCTTCCCAATCTTTTTCTGTTACGCCCCCCCCAACAAGAAAAAAAAAACAATTCACGCGTTCCCTCCCCACCACCCACTCTCGGCTATAAAATAGTTCTAGCTACACCTCTGCATAACATCGTTAGCTTGTTAACATAAAGAAACAAAAAAAAGCTATAGTTCAACTTACAAGGATGTGCAATTACACTTTATTGTAGTACGGCGGAAAAAAAACGTGTTCCCCAGGGTCACACGCAGCATTGAACCGCGCCACCCTAGGGGGGCCCGCCCCACACTTTGAAAACCCCTGCACTACACCATACTGTGAGCCTTCCTGTGGACAGGAAGTTACGTGGGTCTGGACGGTTCTATGCTCAGAGCACCTCAGTGGCAACTTGTCAGCTGGTGGATTCGAACCTGAACCCTTAAGACGCCAAGTCCACTTCCTTAACCACTAAGCCACCCCTGCTACCCGTTGAGAAACAAGTTTCCCAAAGCACAACTACTTTTCTAGGACCAGTCTGTATGTTTTTGGCTCTGACTCTGATATTATTAATACTTTAAATTACGAGAAGTGAACGATGGAAAAACAGGTAAAACGACACTAAATAAAACAATTCTGAACAAAGAATGATTGATACGAGTCTTGAAAATAAAAACAATCCGTCATTTTAACAGTGAATGATGGGTATAAATGTGCATCAAGCACAGTTTCTGTCAGTAGCTCTACGTGGGAGGGAAAATAAAAAAAGAAAAAAAAGAAAGAGTTGATCCATCGCCAGATCCATCTGTGATCCCTTCCCTGAGGTTCCTCTCCGTTTCCTCACCCACTCCTGCTCCCTGTGACCAATGAAAGTGGGCCATCAGGCGAACACTGTAAACACATTCACTTACAAGAGCCAGGAAATGGGTGAAACCCTTCTTTCCCTCTTCACTATTTTTAGTTCCTCCTGCTGATCACATTTCTGATAGTGCTACAGTAACAGACACACACGGTGGTAGTAAATTCCCTCGTCTACACCTGTGGGAGGATGGCATTACATCAGTTCTGGATTATTCCGGCTCAGTCCCAGCCTAGAGTTCACTCAGATCATCCAGGCAGTAACCTGATCTTTTCTACTTAGACGTAAGGACGACAAAGACAAATATTCCCAAGGAAAAAAAATGCAACCGTGCAGAAAAAAAGAAGTTGTGCTTCTGCTAAATATGGTATGTGGTGCAGTGAATGGTTTCGGTCCAGGAGCTGTGGACACGGAACAGGTGCAGGACGGAGAGGAGGGGAAAAAAATGGTGCATCTGAATCACCTGAATCTGTTACAGAGACTTTTTCAGCTTTTATCTCCAGCGCTGAGAGAATCTGAAGCTCAGCTCTGCAGCTCGGTGCAACATGACATCATCATACCACTGGTATCATCATACTATTTATACAAGGACTGCTTCCTCCTACAGGCCGGACGGCAGACTGCAACCAATTACTGTCGGTGCGTTGGACAATTCTCAGATTAACACAGATCAGCAGAGAAACTTCATTTAACCAAGTAAATAACGGACGGACTGGGTTTCATCTTCTTGTCCTTTCGGCTTGTCCCTTTTTTAGGGGTTGCCAAAGCAAGTCAACATTTTCCGTCTCCCCCTGTCCTCTGTATCTTCTACTCTGACACCAACTACCTTCATGTCCTCCCTCACTGCATCCATCAATCTCCTCTTTGTCTCCTACCTGGTAGCTCCATCTCTAGGATCATTCCTTTACCAATGTAACCACTGTCTCTCCTCTGAACATGTCCAAACCATCTCAATCTGTCTTCTAGATGTGTATAAGAGACAGAAGCTCAGCTCTGCAGCTCGGTGCAACATGACATCATCATACCACTGGTATCATCATACTATTTATACAAGGACTGCTTCCTCCTACAGGCCGGACGGCAGACTGCAACCAGTTACTGTCCGTGCGTTGGACGATTCTCAGATTAACACAGATCAGCAGAGAAACTTCATTTAACCAAGTAAATAACGGACGGACTGGGTTTCATCTTCTTGTCCTTTCAGCTTGTCCCTTTTTTAGGGGTTGCCAAAGCAAGTCAACATTTTCCGTCTCCCCCTGTCCTCTGTATCTTCTACTCTGACACCAACTACCTTCATGTCCTCCCTCCCTGCATCCATCAATCTCCTCTTTGTCTCCTACCCGGTAGCTCCATCTCTAGGATCATTCTTCTACCAATGCATCTACTGTCTCTCCTCTGAACATGCCCAAACCATCTCAATCTGTCTTCTCTAGCTTTTCCTCCAAACCTTCCTGTCTGTGTTGTCCCTCTAATCGCCTCATTCCTGATCCTGTCCATCCTTGTCCCCCTTAAAGAGAACCTCAGCATCTTTTACTCCTTTACCTCCAGCTCTGTCTCCTGTCTTCTGCTTCTTCTCCTTCCAGTTTGTCCCTTTTTTCAGAGGTTGCCACAGTGAGTCCACGTTTCCATTCTCTCCTTGTCCTCTGTATCCTCCACCCTAACTCCAACTACCTCCATGTCCCCCCTCACTGCATCCATTCATCTCCTCTTTGTTCCCTACCTGGTAGCAATGAATCCACTGTCCCTCCTCTGAACATGTCCAAACCTTCTCAATCTGTCTTCTCTAGCTTTTTCTCCAAACCTTCCTGTCTGTGTTGTCCCTCTAATCCCCTCATTCCTGATCCTGTCCATCCTTGTCTCTCCTAACGAGAATCTCAGCATCTTTAACTCCTCCACTTCCACCTCTGTCTCCTGTCTTCTACCTATCACTAGTGTCTCTAATCCATCCATCATGGCTGGTCTCACTGTCCTGGTTTCAGGACAGTTTCCTGGCTTCAGGACAGTTTAAAATTCCAGTCCCAATGATTATTGGTTATTGATTATTGACTCGATTTAGTGCCATGTTTTATTTTTATCCATAAGCACAGTTGGACATTTTCTAATCTTTGGTATAACTTGTAAAATAAATCCTTTTGTTGCAGGGAACGATGATTTATGAGACACAGCTGACTCCCATTCTTCCGTTCCTAAAATTTTCAGTTGGGAAAAACCAGTGCTACTAGAGAAAAATGTTCGCCCGGAGCACTGGAATGTGATTGATTAAGAATGGCCTCACAATGAAGAAGCAGAGATCTTCTCAGCTTAAAATATAAAAGTTTCCCTTTGGCTTTTTTTCATCCTCACTCATAGTCAAATGTAAATCAAAAAGTGGAGTAAAATGGCAAGAGTCCAGCGTTAAAAATATCTGTTCAGGATCTAAATTCAATCGTGGTGGTACGGTACCGGCGTAAAATCCAGGCAGTACAGAACCCAGGCTGCCGGCTGGCGTGACGGATTCACAGAAAATGATTAATTCATTTCAGTGCAGGCTGATTTAGAGAAAAAAAAGAAATGAAGACGAGGAAATAGAATTCTGTCGAGCTGCGTTTTAGACACTGGTACAGATGACCATTTTCCATGCTTTTGTCCTTTTTTCACTGCAGATATTGGGAAATGTGTCTTAGGGAACAGTGAGTTTCAGCCGTCGTAGTTATTTTCCTATTACTAACATCACCTGATCTTATTTATTACCCTCTGGGGCTGTTACTATTACTGAGGGTAAATACCAGCCATCACTGTAATGAGCTGTAGCTGACTTTGTGTGACGACAACAGAAAAAAAAACACAGTTTGAGCTCATGTTCAGGAGCTGGAATCAAAGAATCCGACCTTAAAAAACCCATGTCTCTAGAACAGAACTGGGCAAAATAAGGCCCGTGGGCAGGATGTGGCCCGTTTGGCGTTATAATCCGGCCCGCCAGACTTGTCCAAATTATACTTTTCAAAGGCTCAGTCTCAGTTTTGTACCATTACTATATTTAACGCACACCTGATCATAGGGCGCGAGTTTTATATACAATCCACGCCCAACGCTTCCCCCTTTAAAGTTCTCACGGTGTCCTCAACTACGTCCGCCTTACAACAACACATACCCAAGCATACAAGTGTGCGTATTTAAAAAATAGAGCGAGAGCAAAACAAAGTCCTCGCTTCTCCCTTTAAGGTTCTCATGGTGTCCTCTACACATGGGGCGCACTTGAAGAAAATCGAAGACTTTTATGTGCGTCTTATAGTCGTGAAAATACCGTATATTATCGTTATCCTTCTAAATTTTCCCTGCAAAGCCAGCATTTTCCCAAAAAGATGGTCAATACTTTACTCATCATTTATCTTAGTTCACGGAAAACCTCAATCTTTCTGATCCTGATCCGGCCCGCGACTCAAATTTTAGTATCACCCGTGGCCCACGAGACCCGAAATAATTGCCCAGGCCTGGCCTAGCACCACGGTCACGTGTTTGGTTCTGTGTTCGTTTGGATCAAAACTCTTGGGTCTGACTCTCACAAGACATCCATGAACAGAAATACTTGTTGCGTAAGTTTCCTCTAACAGCTTAACAACTGGAGAGTGCTCCATAATTCAATTTGAGGATGAGGAGCAGTCCTGGACGCAATTACCGCAGAGGGACGGAGGGGGCTTTGATGAGCAGGGGCACAATAGACAATAGAGTTATCTCAATGGCATGGAAAAAAATAAAAATATCAGAATATTAAAAACTACTCTGTCGGCTGCTAAGATGCAGTCTGTGTGGACAGAAGACGACGGAAGTGATTGAGACAAGATGATGCCCTTCATTATTTTGCCAATTTTGCTTTTTGTCCAAAACAAACCAAACTATGGCCACAAATTTTGTCTGTTTTTTAAAAACATTTTTTTTTGTAAAACAGGAAAGTTTAATTTTTGTCTGGTGGCACTTTGGTCCAGTGTGAAACTCCAGGGTTCTGATCCTGGACAAGACGCAATCTCTGTCTCAGTGGCATCTTAGTTAGTTAGAGATTTGTAAATGGCGGTTGTAGAGATTGCTGCCACTGAGACCTAGTGATGGACGGATGGACCAATGGATGGACACACAGATGGATGGATGGATGGATGGATAGATGGACAGATGGACGGATCGGTAAAAAATGAATGAATAAATGAATCGATGGACAAATGGATGGATGGACAGATGGTGGAGGCATGGAGGGAAACATGGACAGATGGATGGATGGATGATGGATGGATGGATAGATGGACACATGGATGGATGGATGGATAGATGGACATATGGATTGAATGGACAGACATAGGGATAGACATATGGATGGATAGATGGGCAGAAGGATGGAGGGACAAATGGACATTTGAACTGATGGATGACAGTATGGATGTATGGGAGATTTACAGATGCAGATTGGACACACAGATGGATGGATGGATGGATGGACACACAGATGGATGGATGGATGGATGGACACACAGATGGATGGATCGATAGAAAAATGAATGGATGTACAAAGGGATGGATGGACGGATTGATTAATAAATGAATGGACGAATGGATGGATGGACAGATGGCAGAGGGATGCAGGGACACATGGACAGATGGATGGATGGACAAATGGACAGACAGATGGATTGATCCATCTGTGAAGATTCCATTCAGGTCAAGATACCCAAAATGTCTGGTTGTCAGCAGATGGACTTTTCAAGACGTTTCTTTCTATTCTCTTCTGAAGGAGCTTCAGTTCCTGGTTGATTTAAGACAGAAAACAAGTAGTCTCCAGTCCAGTGTCCCTCACTAGTGGGTTGTGGACCCATTTTCAAGGAGTTGTCGGCCTTTGCCTAGTGTAGAAATCAAAGCGTAGGATTGATCTCTATGGATAAAATAATTGGACAGGAAAACACATTTCCTCATCTAGATGAAGTGATCACACTGGGCAAAAAATCTCAGGGTTGACAGTGAGTCCTGACCCAGGACCAATTGAGAACCACTGGTTTCGACACCTGTTTTGCTACAGAGCTCCTACTCCTGATGGTGGAGAGCAGTTGTCGGACGTCAAGGTGCGAGAACTGAGGAATAAAACGTCCTCCAACTCGCTTTAAACTAAACTTTCAGGATGGATCTGGATTTGAAGACAGAGTCTTCATGTGTTTGTTTATATTCTGTCGCTGCCATCTTGGAAGGAGGGAAACCTACAGCCCTACAGTACATCTGGCATTCATGCAAACACATTTGAAATTAATGCTTTGCTCAAATATTCATCGTACACGAGCCGCAGATATCGCGCATGTCACGACTGTTGATATAATCAGAGCAGCGGGAGCCGCACCTCCGGACCTGGGAGGCTGGATGTGTTCAACCCGATCCTGCGTCAAAGTGAGCGGCTGATAGTGAAACCTGCCCCAGACTGAGCTGAGGTCAGATTACTGTAGTGACACATCAGCTGGACTGATACACACACACACACTGCTCTATAGGAGGGGCGGGTGGAGGGGCGGGGGGGCAGCGGAGGCAGAGAGATGCATATCTATATGTAGGACCCAGCTGTTACTCTAATCTGACAATCCAGCAGGATTTAGACGCCGGGGCAGGAACGTCCGACACAGACGCACACACTCGCAAACACTCTGCGTGAAACGCTGCTCCATTATATATGACCTTATAAAAGTTGCATTGGTGTGTGTGTGTGTTGTTGTCCTTCGGGCCAGAGACGCCCGGTGACTCTGAATCAACTGTCCCTCCCTCGCTCCACCGCACACAGAGTAGCATTTCTACATTGACTCATCTGTGCGTCCAAGTGCATTTGTTTTGTTTGTCTGAAAAAGATGGGCACAAGGATGGATGGATGGATGGACAGGTAGACAGATGGACGAATGAATAGAAGGGGGAACCAATGGAAGGATGGATGGACGCACAGATAGATGGATCGCCAGACAAATGAGTGGAAGGACTAATGGATGGACGGACAGATGGATGGATGGACAGATGGACGGAATCAACAGAAAAATGAGTGGATGGACAAATGATTGGACAAACGGATGGACAGAAAAATTAGTGGATAGACAATTGGATGGACAGCCAGATGGATGGATGGATGGACAGATTGACAGAAAAATGGATGGATGGACAGACTGACGGATGGATTGAGAAAGAAGTAAGTGGATGGACAAATGAATGGACAGATGGACGGAACAACAGAAAATTAGTGGAATGATGAATGGATGTACAAATGGGTGGATGTATAGACAGATGGACGGATCGAAAGAGAAATGATTGGATGGACGAATGGATGGACAGACAGATGGACGGATCGACAAAAAAATGGATAGATGGACATATGGCTGGATTGACAGAAAAATGAATGGATAAATGAATGGATGGACAGATGGACGGATCGACAGAAAAATTACTGGATGGACGAATGTATGGATGGATGAATGGACAGATTTGTTATGCAGAAATGTTGCAGGGAGCGACCGACGTTTCACGTTGGCGATGCATTTTTGCGTGGCTTATGTGAAGTAGAGGAAGGAATGACACTGAATGCAAATGTCCATGTGTCCCCGTGCGCGTGCAATTATAGTCCTACTCAATAGGCCCATTTCAGCAGGGCCGGTAGGGGGGCGTGGTGCCTGTGGCTTGGAACTTTTCTTGTGTTTCTAAGGAACTTTTCTACAGGGTTCAGAAATGTGGTTGCGCGTGAGAGAAGGAGAGGGAGTCTGGTGAACCATGCTGCTTTTGTATAGTCGAGAGAGAGAGGGAGAGGGAGAGAGGGAGAGAGGGACGCAGGGTTCACACTCAAAATACAGCAATCAATGGCTTCTTCTCAGCCGGGAATTCAATAATAAAAACACAGAACTCACACACAAACACTCAGCAGGAAAAGTCACAGACAAACAGATGATTGGAATCACATTTTTAGTCCATAAACAGTGGCGAGAGTCACGAGGCTGCATCTCTGTGAGCCACGTAATTACAGCCCCAGTAATCAGGGCTAATGACAGTCATGCGGCTGCTCACGTCCCCCAGGCTAGGAATCAATGCAGAAGAGCAAAATTTAAGATTGGACGACCGCAGATGGAGGATCCATGACGACAAGGAGGATGAAAAACAGGCAAGAGGGTGAGGAGGGTGAGGAGGAGGAGGGTGGACCCAGAGGCTGGTGGTTGGTGAGGGGAGAGAAGACTGTTTTTGTCTTTGAAGCAGGGGAGAAAAATCCAATCAGGCCTGTGTAATTCAATACAAGATTGCAATATGCGCTTCTGTGTGAGCTGGGGGAGAGAGTCAGAGAGAGAGAGTGGGGGAGAGAGAGACATAGATACGGAAGGTAAACAAACGGGCGTCCTGAGATGTTGACCTTGCCACTGCTGCGGTTCTACCAGTGGACAATCACCTCTGGTGCAGACGAAGATGAAGACAAAGCCGGTCCTGGTTCGCTTTCACGCACAGTTAGGACCAAAAGCAGTTATAGCTGGACCAGGGTGTTAAATATGACGAGTGTCCTTGTCCCGGCACCAGAGGGAGTGTTTGATTTATTGACCTATGTAAATGGAAGAGTCGGTGATCTGCCTCCACTCACACTGACTGGTCTCTGTCCCCAGGAGGGTGCGCCATTTGTTGACGACAGTTTTATGGCGTTTACCTGCGTTTCTCAATGACTTAATAGTCGAAACGCGAATGATTCTATCATTAATAGTCTAGTTCAGGGGTCTCAAACTCGCGGCCCGGGGTCCATTTGTGGCCCGCAGAACAATATTTTGCGGCCCCCACCTTGATGGGAAAGTTAAAGTTATAATGATATAAATATATAATAATATTTTATAGATTTGTTCTGCACATTTTATGGTAAATCCTATAGTTCTCTAAACCATGATCCACAGCCTCCTTCTGGTTCAGTGTGGTATTACACACAATCAAAGGGAAACAGATTCTTTTTAATTAATTTTTTTCTTTGGTATCGAACGCTGAAATTGGTAGTGTGGGTGGTGGCCCTCAACTTATTTGAGTTTGAGACCCCTAGTCCAGTTGATGGATATGTTATCAAAAGGAACAAACTAGGGGTCGGGGACCAAAACCAGGCCATAGACCATTTTGTACTTGGTTGCATAAAACAAAAAAAAAATTATTTATTCTAAATCAGATGTGGGTAATTATTTTGACTACACAATGGGTCAGGAGCAGATAGATGATGCATTTGTATGAACTATTATCACTGAAAATCATAAATAAAGGCTGAAATGTTAAAATGCTTATAGCCTTTCTATGCTATCAATTGAAAGGGATGATGATATTAGAAATAATAGTATTATTTGGGCCAGATTGAGATGGTTTGGACATGTTCAGAGGAGGGACAGTGGATACATTGGTAGAAGAATGATCCTAGAGATGGAGCTACCAGGTAGGAACAAAGAGGAGATTGATGGATGCAGTGAGGGAGGACATGGAGTTAGTAGTTGGATTCAGAGTAGAAGATACAGAGGACAGGGTGGAGATAGACATTGTTGACTCGCTGTAGCAACCCCTGAAAAAGGAGAGGAAGAGATAGTAGGGCCAAATGAAAATGCCAAACGGGCTGCATCCGGCCCCTGGGCCTTAGTTTGCCCAGGTGTGGTCTAAATGGTGTTTTATTTTGAAGAATTATCACTTCCTCCACCTAGGTTTTTTGAAAGATTTAACTAACTGCATTATTTTCCATGGTAAACCTCTAATTCCAACATTTCGCCAATTGATAAATTCTGATCAATTTTATGCAAAAACCACTTTTTCAAAAAAAAAAAAAACAGATTTAAACTGACTTTCAGATCAACCGGAAAACACACAACCCTCAGCACTCAAGACGCAATGGATTTAATGGAGAGATGGGGAAAAAAGCATTAAAAATTATCTTTATCTTCACGTACGTCAAAGTCGGAATCAGATGATCGTCATCCGGAGATTCCTTTTAACTCCAACTAATCAGAGTCAGAAGACGGCAGCGTCGGTGGTAAAAGATAAAGAGATGTTCCCTCGTGGGAGAACATCTCTGACGTCCTCCAGCCAGCAGCGTGGCTGCATTTGAGAAAATGACAAAGTAAAGAAGGAAGAAACAGAGGTTTCCTTTCGGACTCCACTGTGAAAGAGCTGTTTATCCATAGAGGAACTGGATATATATCACCTATTGAGGTTGTTTATATAACCAACCAGGAAAGAGCGTCCATTCAGGGCTTGAATGGAGAACCATCCACGTAAACAAAGGACAGCCTTCACTTCAGTATGAGACCAGCCATTAATCAACAGATGGACTTTACAGTGACAGTAATCACTTCTTGCAGGCCCGGAGCGGAGAATTCTACTTGGAACCACGTCAGTTCTGTGTACTGACGGTGCCTTCAATATACAATTTGAAGGATTCCTCAGAATGAATAATAGTAGTCATGGGAGACAAAGGTCCAAGGTTTTCAACTGGAGCCACAGCTTTAATCCAAAAGTTTTTAATGTCTTTTCAATCCTCGTGGGGAAAATTTCACATCCGAGAGTTACTTTATCACAGCTTTTAGGAATATGTCGCTTTAACCTTGGACTTCCTCTTGGAACAGTTGTAAAAAGAGGCCGTAACGGCAGATTATTGTTTCGTCGTTAGCCGGCAAATTGCATGGTCCATTTGGACATAAAAACATGCCATTAAAATGCCAAAAAAAATACATTTCACGTCCACAGAACCTTAAATAATACAATCCGGACTAGAACTTGCTCCATGACTATGAATGTGTGTGTTTGTACGTTGTTTTGTTGCGAGGCGAACATGAAGGGAATGTAGGAAAGGTGGAATTTCTTGTCAATCACATGTTCATTTGGCCAAAAATTAAATAAAATTAAGTAGAAGATGCAGAGAACAGGGAAGGGGTCTCAAACTTGTGGCTCCGTTGGCCACTTTTAGACTCCTTTTAGGCCGCTCCTTGATCTTAAAATCTCAAAAGGGGCCAGTAGATGGAGTGTTCATGCCAACTTAAATAAATGACAAATGCTTTAGGCCATCTCAATGCCATCTATAGGGGAAACATGAGCATTGCAGGAAAAAGTATATCAACCATGCATGATGTTGGGATCAAAGGAACTTACTTGGTTTAAATCCTATCTAACAGATAAGATCTAACAGCTCGCGGAGTTCCACAAGGCTCCGTACTTGGGCCAATTCTTTTTACATTGTATATGCTTCCTATAGGCAAAATTATTAGACAACATAATATATATTTCCACTGCTATGCAGATGATGCCCTGCTGTTCTTTGGCAGGCCGGATTACAGAGCAGAACAGGCTGCATTGAGTCCCCAGGCCTGGACTTACTGCCACCTACAGCAGCAAATTTCTTATTTGGCCTGTGATTGCTCCGTCTCCTAATCTCCGGGCGGCGAGCGTGCAGCGCCACGTTTTAGCCGCTGCAGAATTACTGTGACACGAGCGATAACAGTCAGCCCGCGCCATCTGAGAGTGTCATCGTCTCCGCTGTCAGTCAATATCAGCAGATAGCGACGTTTGATCGATAAATCCATGCGTTTTAGTGAAAAGCGCTCTCTCTTATTATTCAGCAGCTCCCCGCTGCCAGTCAGACACTGTTATCTCTCCCACTGAATCACCTTCCCTCCTAAATCAATACCATCGCCTGCTCCATGTGAGAGCATGTTCTTCCCTCTCATCTTATGCAGAGGGGTTAAAGATAGCTCCCTGCCTCAGCAGGCAACATTACTCACCGGGTAATTAATTAATAGCTGGATTTAAGTAACTAATGGTTCGAGAACGATTGTCTAACACGTAGATTAGCTCCTGAGTGCTTGGTACAACAATCAGCCATCATTAATTCCTCGGTGCTATTGGTTTGGTTTAATTAAAATGTGCCTGCAGAGGCTGCAGTGGCCGGCGCTGGTGTAAACCAGGGTGAATGTGTTCTTGTCAAGGACGGAGGAAATATATGGGTTATGATACCATCTACAGCTCTCGCAGCGTAATCCTGTCCAGGTTGTTCTCTCCATTCAATCCGTCTCAGCTGCTATAAGCTCTTTACAGGCCTGCGGTAACCACCAGTCTTTCTCTGGACATTTCTCTCTCTGTCAGGACACTGATCTGCTCGTCCATCTCCTTTTTCTTTTCTTTTTTTCCCCCGTCTCTCTACCCCTCCTGGCTCTTGAACATTTTAACTCCAGACTCTGCTCATTCTCCCCCTTGATTTCTTGATTCCTGTTCCCATTTCTCCACGTCGACAACTTCCCCCATTTCCTCTTTTACCAACGCTTTTCTCCCTCTTTTATTTCAATCTCGCCACCGCCGCCACCGCCACTGCGTGTCCTTTTCGTATCACTTTGGTCTGCGATTGCCACTGACCTCGTTCGCCTTTCATTCTCTCTAAATCCCACTTTGCCTCCATCTCCACACAGCATCTGTCGCCACTCCTTGCTGCTTTGTTTGAGGGATTTTTTTTTTCCTTTTTGTGTGGTGCGTTCAAATGTCAAACTTCCCGTGTGTTATCAGGTGCTAAGGCACAATACGTGACACAATTTCTGCTCACATCCACGACTGACGGCCTGGGTTTTAAAGCAAAACATTTTCAGCGTGTTAACAGACATGAAAGATAAATGAGGCGGTGAAAATGAGGAAAGATGACGAAAAAAAATGAGGCAATCGCACATGACTAAAGCATTGTTTCTCAAAGCCTGGGGCGGAAACCCTAGGGGGGTCGATTGTGGTTTTTGTTTTTGGGTCATCCCATATCGTGTTTCAAGGAGTTTATGGTCATTTTGTTGGTTTAATGACAGTATTTCGCGCTGTCAGGGAAGCATCTATTTTCATTCATCTTTCATATATACGATGCACCGGAATATAATATAAAATAGTGCAATAACTTTTTTTTAAACCAATAAGATACAAACAATAAACTAACCTTTTCAGTTCACTTCTTTTCCACAAAATTATTCACAAATTTTTCATGGTTGGGAAATTTCTTCATCGACTATGCTAGGTTCCATCTGGTCATTATCTGAATCTGTCTCATTGCTGTTACTTAGCCGTTCAGCGATGATTCCAGGCTTGCAGTTAGAAATCCACTTAGCATTAGCATGTCTCCTAATCTAACTGGTGGCATTCTTGGGTACTTAAACACACCACGACATTAAATAAAGCCCAGTATCTATTACTCCACCAGGTTCCTGACTACAGTAGCCATAACGCGACGATTTAAAAAAAAAAAAACTTACTTTGAAGTTTTACTTAAACATTTAGACAGGTTTTTGGGGACTTCAACACAAAAGGCGCACGGATGAGAAAATAATAGGTTTTTGGTGGCCTTGTAGACATGTCGATAGATGGAATGATAGACAGACTTGATAGGTAGATAGACAGATAGAATTGATAGGTAGATAGACAGATACTTTGATAGACAGGTAAACCGACAGACAGACAGACAGGTAAACAGACAGACTGACAGGAAGATAGACAGACTTGATAGGTAGATAGACAGATGGGAAAAAAGAAACATAGACAGATACAAAGGTAAATAGACAGATATAGAGACAGACAGGAAGAGAGACTTGATAGGTGGATAGACAGATAGGAATAAAGAAAAGTAGACAGATGGAGAGGTAGATAGACAAAGACAGACAGACAGGTAGAGAGAGACAGACCTAATAGGTAGATAGACAGGTAGGAATAAAGAAAGGTAGATAGGTAGATAGACAGATACACTTGATAGGTGATTGACAGACATAGATAGATAGACAGGTTGATAGACAGACAGATAGAGATGTAGATAGACAGACAGGTGGACAGACAGACAGATGGTCAGGATAATTGTTCTGATGTCACTCAGTCAACTATAAAATATCTTCGTTAATAATGGCCACAAGGCTTCAGGTTCAAATCCACAAGCTGCCAGGTTTCCATTCAGGTGCTCTGATCATAGCACCATCCCGGCCCACAGAACTTCCAGTGGGCTCACCACCCACAGGTAGGCTCACCAGCATGGTGCAGTGTGATTTGGGTGGCAGTGGTGGAGACTACTGCCCCTAAGACCCAGTAACAGATAAGAGGATGAAGATGAATGAATGAATAAACTATAAATCATTTCCAAAATAATGTCTATTGACTGGGGTTGTTAACGTTTGTGAACCGATATATGGGTCCCCAGAAAAAATGTTCGGGAAACACTGGACTAAAGCGCAAGGCGCTAACAAAAAGAGAGCGAGGACCGCACAAATCTGGAAGAATGGCACATTTATCAAAAGGAGTTGCGGAAAAAATTACTTGAGACCCCAGATTTAATAAATCATCTGGTAATAACACGAGGGAAATTAAAGCAGTTGCAGTTCTTATGGTGCTGAAACTAACCGCCCGTTCTAACCAGTTCATATTTCTCAGGACAAGCAGCGATCAATCAAAAAAATAAAGGAAAAAAAAAAACATAATTTATCGTCCTGGTGAAAAACCTCAGCTTCTTAGCCACTATTCCTAAGCCGTGGATTTAAAACCTAAGACCCATATAGTTTGTCTGTGGGCAGCCATATGTGACCCGGCCCAGTGGGGACCGAGGCTAACTCCACGCTAATCCGCTGATATTTAAAAAAAAAAAATGTAGAGCTAAAGCACGTCGCTGTCCTTCACATCCAGTTTCTGGACGCTTCTTAATGACCACAACTTCCTCTTCTTATCAGCGGCTGGGTCACATGACCGACGGGGAAAAAACAAGTGGCTTTAGCCGCAAATGTAGGCTGTGATATGAAAGCATAGACAGCCAGCACATCGGCTGACTCTGCTGTTTTGTTGTGAGCAGCTTTTGTCTCGGCGTCGGCACGGTTCAGTGCTGCAGCGGCTCACGGGGGCCGCAGACCAGCTCTCATTTCAGCATTATTCAACAACTTCCCTCTGCCTGGATGTATTCAGCCTCACCATGAGTCTGGGGTTAGTGGTGCGTTTAAAGGTTTATCAGTATGGATGAGGTTTAAAACAAATACGGAGCCCAAGACATTGGTGCGGGGATGAAAACTGTTTTCATTTCAAGTTTCTCACACAAAAAAAAGGGAAGAAATGCAGCCAAAGTTGAGGAACTGAGAGGACGTTGACGAAGATGTTTGGTAAATAATTCAGATTCAGCTTGAGAGACATTGATTACGTCTTGTTCCTATATCCAAAAATATTATCTTTTAGTGACACGTGGCAAAGGAAACCTTTGCACTTCTCACGTTCGGAAACAAATTGGTTTTTAAACATCTCCCATTTGTCAGACGAGCTCCGATTGATCAAATCTGATGTTATTTAAAACCGTTCCGTCAGTATTTTTTGACAAAAGTTGGTCCACAGATTTACATATATATATGTGTGTGTGTGTGTATGTACATATACCAATTATAAATAAATTTTCAACTAAAAAAAGTTATTTTTTCACAATGATATAGATTTATTATCAATTAATCACACGGCCTGCAAGACATGGATAGACAGACAGACAGGTAGAAGGAGGTAAGCAAACAGGTAGACAGACAGATAGATATATACACAGAGAGAAAGGTAGAAACATAGAGAGATAGACAGGTAGATTCTTAAGTAAACAGAAAGATAGACGGGCAGATACTGTGGCTATGTTGACAGACACAGACAGACAGATAGACAGACAGGTAGAGATAGATAGATTGAGATGTAGACAGACAGATAGACAGACTCAGGTGTGGACACACAGACAGGTTGATAGACAGAGAGACAGATAGGCAGATAGAAAGGTTGACAGACAGACAGAAGGGTAGATAGAGAAGTTGATAGACAGACAGGTAGGGAGACATAAATAGACAGATAAATAGAGAGATACAAGGCGAGACAGATGGACAGGTAGAGAGATAGAGCGGTACATAAACACCTAGATAGAGAGGTAGACAGGAACATGGATAGGCAGATAGACAGGCTGACGATCATATGGATAGATAAATAGATTGGTAGATAGACAGATACGTGTAGAGAGATAGACAGAGAGACAGGTAGATGGACAGAAAGATATAGAGACAGACAAATGTAGACAGGCAGACAGATAGATAGACAGAAAGGTACATGGACAGACGGACAGATAGACAAACAGGTAGACAGACAGATAGAAAGGTCAACAGACAGGGACAGAAAGATATTCAAGTCGTAGTACGTGGCGTGTCATGAACAGATTATTAATCGGTTTGCATGCGATTAATCGTTCGTTAATCTGTGTGTGTGATTAATCGATGATCTCAGATGGTTCTCTGGGAACTTCTTTGTTACTGGGATTAGACGGCGGTGATGGCTGAGTAATTGCATTTTGTCAGAATTGATATTAAAGGACTTGACTGTCTGTCTCACTCCCTGCAGTGTTTCAGGCTCCTCATGTGTCACCTGTCAAACTGTCGCCCGTGTAAGGGTGTTGAAAAAAATCCTCTTCCTGTCAACAACACTAACGGACAGTGTTATTCATTCCAAACACCCACTCCTCCTCGAGGTAAACAGTGTAGAGAGCTGTGCCCGGGATTGGACCTGAAGGTCGAGGGTTCAAACTCCTGCATCGTGTCACCCACTGAGACCAGGCGTCTTTGTTTGACTGTGTCAGTGGACGGGTGTCAATGGAGAACGAGGGTCTGAGAGTGGTCATCCAGACCATAGTGGAGCTCACGTGGTAACCCCCATCTACCTCACTTTCCCTGTCTCTCTCTCACTGTCTCACTGTCTCACTCGAGCTGAGATAATCCACCAGAGCAGAAATTAAAGATTAAGAATTAATCATCTCGTTTCAGCAAACGCACGATTAATCACACACATCGATTGATCATTGATTATTGATACGGCCTGCACCAGACAGACAGACAGACAGATAGATAGATAGATAGGCAGATAGACAGACACACAGATAGGTATATAGACAGACAGATAGATAGATAGGTAGATAGACAGGCACACAGACGGGTAGATAGGCAGACGAAAAGACAGGTACATAGACTGGCAGATAGATAGATAGACAGATAGATAGATAGACTAATAGACAAACAGACAGGTATACAGGGAGATAGATAGGCAGATAGACAGACAGACAGATAGGTAGATAGACGGACAGTCAGACAGGTAGGTAGACAGACAGACAGGTAGAGAGGTAGATAGACAGGCACACAGACAGGTAGAAAAGCAGACGAAACGACAGGTACATAGACAGGCGGATAGTTAGATAGACAGGGTGATGGACAGACAGACAGACAGACAGAGAGCTAGATATTTAAATAGACAGATAGAGAAGACAGACACATAGAAGGGTAATGCATGGGTAGATAGACAGGTTGAAAAAAGACAGGCCAATAGATAGGTAGATAGATAAACAGGTAGATAGATAAACAGGTAGATAGACAGACAGGTAGATAAATAGATAGACCACGATCTTATTCACTCTCTCTCTCTGTCTCACTCCAGGACGTTGCCTCCTGAGAGCTGAGATAATCCACAAGTGCTGAAATTAAAGATTAAGAATTAATCATCTGGTTTCAGCAAATGCGTGAGCCTGTGTTCACTGCAAGACTCATGGGAACGAATCATGGAAGAAACCACCGAGTGACATTAGAGGCTCCCCACTCCCCACCGACCACAGGGCTCCACACACACACACACACACACACACACACACAGACTCACACACACTCACACAGAGGGAGCTTGTTAGCTTCAGTGGCTCATTCAAAACTGCAAACTCCTTTGAAAGGGTCCTTTAAAGCACCGGAGTTCAAAGGTTTACATCAGAGGCTCTGGCCACAAAAACACACACACACACACACGCACACACGCACACAGAGTCTGTATTTAATTGGATCAATGCCTGGGCTTCATGGCTTGCTGATAATTGAGCAGACGTGAGTAACATATGCTATAGCTTTTTGTTTTGGACTTCCTGTTTGCAGGGAGAGTCCAGAGCAACACTGCAGCAGTGACAATGGAGAAAAAAAGGAGGAGAAGAAGGAGAAGGGGCGGAGCCGGGGGGTGAATGGCTTGTAGATGTGGATGGAGAGATAGGAAAATGTTGCAGCAACCAGCTCCTGACCTGGTTCACTCCTCTGTCGGGACGCGGGGTTAAATAATTCAAACGCACACGCCGCCACATGCCATTCGCACACAGCGTTTGTAGCGCTCCCTCCTCGGCCCTGAGCAGCTCCTGCTCCCTGTGCTCCTGCTTCACCTCCTGCTCCTCTACTGCACATGTAAACACACACCTATAAAACCGACCTTTGTGCAACAGCCAGGAAGCTGGAGGACCAGACCTATAAATACACACTTCCTGTGTCCATCCTATATAACCCTGTGACCGACACTGAGAAATATCACTGTGTGGGAGCGGATCATCGCCGTAAATCTTAATTAAAATGTGATGAGACGTCACAGCGTCGCAACACGCTGGTGTTGTCTTCCACGAGGAAAAGCGGAAAAATTTCCATCACGATATCAGTGACTTAAAAGTAATGAAATCTCTCTGATGCAACAAAGGGACGATAAGAATCACGAAAGAGCGGAAACAGACGCCGACAGATTGGAAACATGAAAACGCCAGCTTGGTAAATCAGACAACAGAGGATTCCTCAGAACCACTGCTGGGCAGGACCTTAACTGGAAGACCTCCGAGTCCATATTACCCATCGTTCTGCCGCTTCTCTCATAGGTTCCCCGGAGAAAACACACTCACTACCTTCAACTGCGCCGTCATTTATGAGCAACACACACACAGCATTGATTGACCACAGTGGCCTTTTTCAGATGGCTCTTCCTCCCAGAGAGGCGGCGAGAGCGCTTCACGTCAAGGAATGTCAGCAGCAGCTCGCCCACGGACGGGAAATCTTGTTCTTACAGACGGAGGAGAAGGAGCAGCTTCATTAGCTGCATTCAGAGGCCTTGGCTTTTCCTTTGTCGACTACAGGGATTCCCAAACACTGTGCTGTGAGAGATCATTACAGGAGGTGTGCCGTGGAAAACTGTGATTATATTTATAATGTCAATTTTTTTTTTCTTGTCAAGGCATGAAAAGTACAACAAATATAGTAAATCCTCCAGGTGGCAGCGGAGAGACATGGAAACTAATAGATAGATCATCAAAGCCCTGTGAGTGTCTTTCTTCAATTCCTGCCAGTCTGTTAGCGTTGTCTTCAGCTAAACAGGCTGGGATTTGAAGTCAATTATGAAGTCATTTAATCTAGAATGTCACGTATACCTTTTCCGAGATTTATGCTTGATAGCATGCTATGGGGTATTTGTGCTAACAGATCTGTGGTTCAATTAGCACCGGGCCTACAGAAAGAATAAATAACCTACATTATTTTCTGTTTTAGTTGTTATAATCTGATTAATATGTTTGTATGTACAAATATATACACTACATATATAGTCATATATACATACATATACAGACATGCATAGATAAATATTTATGAAAAATATTTATGACATACATATATACACATACACACCTACACACATACATACATATATAGACATACATATACATATATACACATATATACATACATATATGTGTATATATGGGTGTATATATATACATATACATACATACATATATGTATATATATACACATATACATACATACATATATGTATATATATACACATATACATACATACATATATGTATATATATACACATATACATACATACATACATGTATATATATATACACATATACATACATACATACATGCATGTATATATATACATGTACATACAAACATACATACATGCATGTATATATATACATATATACATATACATACATACATGCATGTATATATATATACATATATACATATACATACATACATACATACATACATATATACACATACATACATACATACATATATATTGTATAAACCATGGCTTAAAATAAGATAAGGAGATGCTGGAATTATTATTATTATTATTATATTAACTCAAAAATGGAGGCTGATTACAGTGCAGGGCTCTGTGGCTCAGTGGATCAAGGGGCAGGGATCTCAACCAGGGGAATGTGGACACAACGTGTTCCCGGGCAGGACACTTAACCCCGAGTTGCTCATTATGTTCCATTATGTGCAGGGAAGCCACAGCCTGCGCCCTCTTAAGCTGTTCCCAAGTCGGGATAAATGGAGAAGTTGTGTCAGGAAGGGCACGAGCCATAAAAACCTGCGTGGAATCACATATGGAAATCATCTGCTGCGGTGACTGGAAGGAGAGGAGGAGCGGCTGGAGGTGACACTTCAGGGCGGCTGATAATAAATACATTGTTTTATGACTAAATCAATAATGGCGGCGTCCATGAATCAGAGTGTAGTGTCAGGCAGGAAAACAACAGGACGCTGCTGTTGTTATGAAGAGTGTTGGTGGAAAGGTTTATCGGGAAAAAGTCCATTTATTTTTTTTCATTTGTTGGAGATAATAAGAAAAAAAATCTGATTAATGGCCTCAAAATAAAAAAAAAAAGAAAAATTTATATTGAAAAGAACAAAGCAGCATAATTTAGTCTGTTAAGATGGAGAAATGGATTTTGGATTTATTTTCATGTTAGAGAAAATGACTGAAAAAAAAGATAATTCTGAAAATTACATTTTATTTGGCCACCAGATTGGAAAACTTTTATTTATTATATTATTATACCATTTCTTATACTATCTTACCTGTTTTTTAATTGATTTTGTTCTGCTTCTTTGGTCTCATATTATGTGTGAGATTCATTGATCTTGACATCAAATGTCAGACTATGGAAATATTTCCATATAAACGCCAACTCCTCTTCATCACTGCTGGTGAAGACCACGTGATTCAGCAGAGAAGATAGAGTCTTAGAATCCAGATCTGTAAACCCAAACAGTCCAGCCCGCAGAAGACGTCAACTGATGGATGTTAGCGAATCAAAAATCACCGGAAAAAAGAAGTGAGCCGAAGGAGGAGATGGAGGAGAGGGAGAGCGGTGGAGGTCAGATGGAGGCCACGCCGCCTCACAAAGATGTCTCTGGTCAGGAGTGTGAAGGCTGCTCTTATCGCCGCCTCTGCCCTCTCTTATCAGCGTCGCCCGCCTGCCAGGAAGCTTCTACATTCCTCTATTCCCATTGGACCGCAGCAAGTTTTAGCTCGGCGGGACTCCACCCATCCGGCCCCCTTCGTTAAAACCAATTACCCCTCTATTACGGAAATGTGCGAGAAAGGGCAGGAACACCGGCGGGAACGACGTGATGGGAGAGGAAAATAATTAAACATCTCTGCGGCGGCCACACTGAGGTTAAACCTTTGTCAGAAAGACGTGTCCTCCCGCCTGTCAGTGGGACGGAGGCGCCCTGTTTCTCTGGCTTTTATTTATAGCGGACACTTTAACGCACGCACCGATCCCAGAATCCTTTGTGGTATTGGAAGACAGCGCATGGTTTATGCTCTCTAATTTAGCCTCCTATAATAGCTCACACACAGAGAGACTGAAGTTGAAACATAAATGCTGCGTCTTCCCTCTGAGGTTTTTTTTTTTTCTTGACTTGTTTCCTGGACGGGAACAGCTGGAAACGTCAGGAGCAAAACCAATAGAGAGAAGATGGGAGAAGAGAATGGGAGGTGAGAGCAGTGAATGAGAGCAGCAGAAATCGAACGGAAACAGAAAGAGCAAAAAAGACGGGAGTGACGAAAGACAATCGAAAAAAAAAGCGAGGGGCGGAGGGGCAATAAAGCTGTGACTTCGACAGCCGAAGTGGTTGTCATGGCGACGGCCATGGAGAGCAGGTAGAGCGTGGTCTCCTGGGAATGAGCAGTCCACGCCCCTCTCCTCCCCTCCCCCACCCTGGGCTCGGCTCTGCTCTCCACTTCCCTCCGTCCTGTTTCTCTATCCCATCGCCTCGGAGTCTCATCATTCCCATAATCCAGCCCTAATTCCAACCTTTGCTCCATCCCTGACTCCCCTAACCTCACCTTCCCCGCCCACCATTACCCTAACGTGTTATTCCATGCTCACCTGCTTCACTTTCACTTCCTCCGCCCTCCCACTCCCTGCCTGACTCCCTCTCTCATCGACTTACGGCCCGTGCAAACCTCCCCTTTTTCCACCGCTCCTTCCTCCTCCTCCTCCTTACTCCTTTTGTCTCTGAATTCATCTCACCAGAGAATATCTGCTGGATGTGAGTATCTCTTAACAGCTCTGCCCAATTACTGCAGGGGAGAATCTCTGTGTGTGTGTGTGTTCAGCAACTAAACGACCCACCAAGAAACCCCTCCAGCGTTCCACGTCTTTCCCCGATTCACTGAATCAACAATAATCACGCTGCACCTCCAAACACTATAGTTTCAACCCTGGCAGCTGAGATACGCATCTGCAGCATATCCAGGAGTTCCTAACGCTAGATAACGTAACCCCCCCGCGTGTTTTCTTGGCCTTCCATTTGTCGTCCAGCCTTCTAGTAAGGAAAACGAGGTTCTAAAATATGACAAGGGGGCCAGGTGAGGAGCAGAGAGATGGAAGGGGTTTCGCAAACTAAGATCAATGATGTGCGATGGTCAATAATTTGCTATCTATTCAGGAAACTGTGGCATTTCAGAGAAAGGGATATCCCTTACTGGGTTGCAAGGCTAGTAGTCTCCCCAACCGCTACCCGCCTCACAACCTTACTTTTCTGTAGTTGGTGGACACACTGGAAGACAACCACCCTACCGAAAACTAAAGACATAAAAGGATAAAGCCAAGCGTCCACTCTGCAATTTGGCCATGGTTCTGTCACAATATTTCAGTTGTAGGACAATCAGCGATTGGGAACGATTCTTGGCGTTAAGGCGCCCATTGTACCTGGACGATTGTTACGACATCCGATCATCACCTCACCTCACACCTGAATTACCCCAGATCTTGGCCCACCAAACTACACCGCAGATGCGTGGAAATAGATACAGATGATGAAACAAGTAAACAACAAGGAGCAACATGGCAGAACTGGCAGACCGGACTGAAGTCTGTCAAGACATTTCCTTGTCTTCGATTCGCTAAGCATTCATTGTGTTTCATAGAGCAACTGTGAGCGTCCAAACATCTCCTACTATCAACTTCTTCCTCCTCCTTTATTTATTTATTTTTTTAGAACTCTATTAATCCCTCGGGAAATTATGTCTCTGCATCACTGTAGTGAGCAGGGAGCAGGGGAGCATGGGGGGGCCATGCTCAGGGCACCTCAGCGCTAACTTGGCGGTAGGGGGATCCGATCGGAGGGCCTTGCAGACCCAAGTCCGCTTCCTTAACCACTAGGCCACCAACATTTACCCACATTACTTACATTATATCATATACATTTGGCAGACGATTTCATCCAAAGACGATCTGTCTACTGGAGTGAGACGTGTCCTGAATGATCACGATCAGTCCAATCGCACCTGACCACGGGATCGTTCAGTGTGAGAACTGTGAACTGATCACGCCTAAGATGTACTCTGCAGTGTGAGTAGCATATTGAGTACGTTCGCGTAATGCGTAGCATTGGGAAAAATTTGGCGGACCAGAAAAAAATGCCAAACAGGCCGTATCTGGGGCCTCGGGCCTTATTTTACCCAGGTCTGCATTAGAGGAGGTACGGGGGACATGCGAGGGGAGGGTGGTGTTTTTCCACAATGCCTTGGAGACGCATGATTGAGGGAATTGGAGTCTTTTCTAAACGCTGACTGACAGAGTGAACAGGAATCCACACAGCTCATTAATGGGTACAACACCTCAGCATGAGATTAAGGAAGGATTTAGTTATGCAGCCGAGTGATTCACT
This sequence comes from Paraplagusia blochii, assembly GCA_016785265.1. NCBI lineage: Eukaryota > Metazoa > Chordata > Actinopteri > Pleuronectiformes > Cynoglossidae > Paraplagusia > Paraplagusia blochii. The sequence continues at coordinate 517,860 of JAFBJS010000377.1, read as the reverse complement.
GTAATAACATTCAGAGGCTTTTTTTTCTCCTCAAATCACACAGAAGGAGCAGCAGAACCAGAGATGGCACCGAGAAAAAAATAAAAATATACATTTTCTGAGGGCTCTTGTCTGAATTATTTATCACCAAATGCTTTGCAGGGTTGTTTTCCCCAACACCTGAGGGTAGAAATATCAGCTTGATCCATGAAACGAAGGGTTTCTGGATCCGTCGACACAGAACATCATTAGTTTTGTTCTTCCTCTCAGTGTGTTCGCAGCAGGGAGTTTCCTTCTTCTGGTTTGTACCGAACAGGAAATAATCCAGAAAATAATTTAGTCATAATTGATTTTACCTCCTAATAATTGAATCATAACCGCGCAGATCACAAAAGGGAAGCTGATCACCTGATCAGACGCCACCGATGCATGTCATTGTTTTGTCTTCCTGTCTTTCACCCGGAGACTGAGGAGTTTTGATAAGATTATTCAGGACAACATGGAACCAGATGTTGCACCAGGACGACGCGTCTTGCGACATCAAAACAGGAAGTCGACCGTTTATTTTCCAGCCGCTTTCAATGCCTTTACAGCATCAGCGGCGAAAGCCAAAAATGGCAGCGTTGGTTCAGCAGACGCTACAGTAGCGAGAGACAAATAAACAAACGCGCAGCTGACGGAAGACGGGACGCAGCTGGTGCTAGAACCATTGGCCTACTTCTGTGTTTTGGTAAGTCCTTAATGCCTTGTGAAGCACATGGATCCATCTCCGCAAATAGATGTCAAAAAAAAAGAGAAACAATTTGCACAGATTTCTGTTTGGAAATTTAAGGACAATTGAGAAGAATTCCGAAAGTCAGTCGAAGCAAGAGCGAGTACATGTGTGTGGATGAAAAGGGTAACAGTGGAATGGTGAGATTACAAGGAGCAGAGGTGGAGAAGGTGGAGGAGTTCAGATACTTAGGCTCAACTGTTCAGAGCAGTGGAGACTGTGGAAGAGAGGAGAAGAACAGAGTGGAGTCAAGATGGAACAACTGGAGAAAGGTCTCAGGATAGAAGAGAGTCAACTAAGGTAAAGGGAAAGGTTTACAGGACAGTTGTGAGACCAGCCATGATGTATGGACAAGAGACACTAGGAATAGGCAGAAGACAGGAGGCAGAGTTAAAGATGCTGAGGTTCTCTTTAGGAGAGACAAGGATGGACAGGATCGAGAACGAGATGATTAGAGGGACAACACAGGACAGGAAGGTTTGGAGAAAAAGCTAGAGAAGACAGATTGAGATGGTTTGGACATGTCCAGAGGAGGGACAGTGGTTACATTGGGAGAAGAATGCTAGACATTGAGCTACCAGGACAGAGATGAAGAGGAAGGCCAAAGAGGAGATTTATGGATGCGGTGAGGGAGGACATGGAGGTGGTTGGAGTTGGAGTTGAGGATGAGGAGGACAGGGTGAGATGGAAGCTGTTGACTCGCTTTGGCAACCAATGAAAAACGGGATAAGCCGAAAGAAGAAGAGAAGAATTCCGAAAAAAAACGTTTTCCTTGTCTGATGCCAGACCCACAAAACAGCAAATAAGAAGACTATTCTTGCCAAAAAAAAATGTCCATACATGTAATGGAGTCTTCCCAGAAGACGTCAAAGAGAATGGACCTTCATCCTTAACTCAAAAGCATGAACGGAAACTAGAAGAGTGTTTACAGGAAAAAACTGTGTCTCTGATCTTGGCTGGTTTTCTGTGAATGACTCTGGCTCGCCAGCAGTCTGGACATCATCAGCGATCTGTGGTTTCAACGCACCGGCAGCCAACGGAGAGCGGCCAACACTGGAGTAAAGCAAGGAGATGAGACGCGGCATTTGAAACCAACTGCGCGTGAGCTGTAAACCAATCTGACGCATGGATATAATAACAATATTCATCTGATAATGAAGGCAACGCCAGTTAGCGCTCACTCTCTAGCACTCTGTAACGTGAAGCCTGTAAATCAGTCGCCTTAAAATTACGCACTCACCGACTCTGAGATTACCTCCGGAGTTTGAGGAGGATCTCTGCTCGGCTGCCAACGGCCTTATATGGAAACCAGATCTGGCTGAGTCCTATGCAACAGTGGGTTTTATTTTCCTTTATAGATTAGGAAGCAAGTCTGGAATTCCGCTAAAAATAAAAACGGTTAGGAACTAAAGGATCAAGAGGGAGGGAAAACCGACGTGAAAGTTGCAGAAATGTTGAATAAAAACGACATTTACATTGACAGCGTTGGCTCCAGGAGCAGATCTACAGGAGGTTGACGGTAACAACAGGACGACTGGGTCTTTAACAAACCTCGCCGGCGTTCGAGGTGTTTTCCTGACATGTCTGTGATTCACTGCAGACGTACACGAATTCATGACTCTGGCAAACGAACGTAACCCCCCGAGCTGACAACAGCACTTTCTAACGACGGCGTGTCGGGGACTGCTGATGACATATCACATTCTTGAGGAGGTGTTCCATTTTGTAGCTGTAGATTTCGACCCACTCCTCCTTGTTACGCCTTGTTCCGAGTGGCAGGGAAGCAGGAGAAGACAGAAATTGGACCGAGCTCGCTTCTCCGTCTCCTCCCTCCAAGAAATCACAGGAGTTAATACCAAATAAGATAAGGGAGGAGAAGGAGACAGATGTAGGCGAATGAGAAGTGGATTAAAAACCTTGGCAAGCACTAGTACTTTTTTGACTAATTTCCCTGCCCATGATGGTCAATAAAACAGTTCATTGTTCTTGGCGTCTACTTGAATCATTTACTCCACCGACAAGAATTAAGAACTACAGTGTGGGTGATACAGTGATCTCTGCACCAGGATCAATATCTCAGCACATAAATCAATCATTAAAACACTCCAAGTCACACTATATATATTTGATATACTCAGTGGCACAGTGGTTAGCGTAAGGTTTGGTCGGCAAACCGTATATGAAGTAGCAGAATACAGTATTTTACCAGAATGAACAAAAGCTCTGCTCACTTTCTGGTCGGACAGCTGTGCAGAAATATTGATTTTTATATCTTGTTCCATGATATTGGTAAGATCAAAATATTTTTTTTCTCTTATAACAAGAATCCAATAACACAATGCCTGGGTTTTGCCAAATTTACTCAACGCACATATGGGGTTGCGAAACGTTTACCTTGGTTTGGGGGCAAACTGCGAGATATATTGTTATGGGTCAACATCGGTACAGTGGTGCCTCAGCTTTCGAACGCCTCAGCCCTAGACCAACTTCACTCTTGACCCAACTTTTCAAGAAAAAACGTGCCTCCACTTTCGACCAAATTTCAGATTTCGACCGGGCCGAGTCAAGCCGAGAGAGCATTCGGGCGGCCGCGCTCGGCTGAATCAAGCCAAACTGTGTGCGTTCTTTCTCGTTCAGAATTAAATTCAATTCAAGATACTAGATGAAATGGAATAATGAAAGGGAACTCGCTATTTATGATGATCTAAAAAAGAAAGGTGCGGGTACGAGCAGCCAGGGGAATGTTGAAAGTGATGAAAAGGACTTTACTCTTAAAGTCAGTCGTGGCTGGTTTGAAAAGTTTAAGCAGAGAACTGGTATCCATCGTGTGACTAGACATGGAGAGGCGGCGAGTTCGGACCAAAAGGCTGCCGATAAATACGAGATGGAGTTCGCCCGGTGCGTAAAGGCTGTTTTTAATAGCGGTGAGAGCTGTCTTTTTTGGAAAAAATGTCGGCCAATACGTACATTACGAAGGAGGACAAAAAGATTAGATTTTAGGATTAAATTGCTGGTTAGATACACATTTTATTGAAAAAAAAGTGGACTTTTCATACAGGCCAGAACAGATTCATGAGTTTACCATTATTTCTTATGGGAAAAATTATTTCAGACCTTGACCACCAACCTGGAACGGATTATGTTCCAAAGCTGAGGCACCACTGTATTGGACAATTAAGAGTTTGGATAATATCTGGTACAACCGAACATTGTTGAGAGTTGTTCTGACTGAGTTGAAAAAAGTTCAACATCTCTGAGTATTTTGTCCGAAAAAATACCTTTCATCCAAGGTTGAGGGACAACACAGACAGGAAGGTTTGGAGGAAAAAGCTAGAGAAGACAGATTGAGATGGTTTGGACATGTTCAGAGGAGGGACAGTGGAGACATTTGTGGAAGAATGATCCTAGAGATGGAGCTACTAAGTAACTAACTAAGGTGAAGGAAAATGTTTACAATTCGGTGGTGAGACCAGCCATGATGGATGGATTAGAGACACTAGGAGTAGGTAGAAGACAGGAGACAGAGCTGGAGGTGGATGAGTTAAAGATGCTGAGGTTCTCTTAAAGGAGAGACAAGGATGGACAGGATCAGGAATGAGGTGATTAGAGGGACAACACAGACAGGAAGGTTTGGAGAAAAAGCTAGAGAAGACAGATTGAGATGGTTTGGACATGTGTATAGACGTTGGTAGAAGAATGATCCTAAAGATGGAGCTACCAGGAAGGAGACAAAGAGGAGATTGATGGATGCAGGGAGGGAGGACATGGATGTTGGAGTCAGACATGGATGTTGGAGTCAGAGTAGAAGAGAAAAGCAGGGATGGAAAGGATGATTTGCTGTGGCAACACCTGAAAAAAGGAAAATCCAAAATTTGCAAATCCCAAAAATACATCCAACAACTGGGAAAATCATGAAACACACAGAGAACGTTCTTCACTTGGTGGCACCGGCCAACACTGTTAAAGTTTGACTTCAGAACTCTACTGACTCCTGAGTGAGCTCCGAGTTATCGCGGTCACACGTTTTTTAATAATAATTCTGCAGAAACTCGAGACCTCACTTCCAAGCAGCTCCTAAATTATCAGTATGCAGCGTGACATTAAAGGTTAATGCAAAATTGCAGCAGAGTCCTTTGAGGTCTCCCGGGTCCAATAACAAGGACCTGTGTCGCTTTATTCTAATTTAAATTAATACGTGTTTTCTATTCTGTGGAAACGTTCTCCTCCGTGCTGCGAGTTTAACTTCAGTTTCAGCAGCAAATAGTGAGAAGCCATTGTTCCCTCGGCTCAGGAGGATGACACGGTAAAACAGCAGGCATTGTGAGAACTGGTTTCTGAGGTCCAACATGCTGTTATCACTCTTAGAGTAAAATGGGGAAATTCCATTTCTATTGAGCCTAAAAAAACCACCAGGACTTTTACCACCAGGAAGAAAAACTCATTTCGGTCAAATTCGCTGCATCTGCCGGGGCTGGTCTTTCCACCCTGATAAGAAAAGGCTTTCAGATGTGGGTGAGCGGCGTTTAAACACACACACAAACTCAAACAGCCGATGGGCGGAGACGGAGATGAAGAGTGGAGAGATGTTTTCCCGCTCAAGGCTATCACCATTTACTCCCTCTCCACCTGTGCACACCTCCAGACTCCAGCCCGTGCGGATGCAGCTGCGGATACCGACGGTGATCCTTTTTATTTCCTCCACCGACTGGAAAGGTAACCACCATGGTTCACACACCCACCTGAAATACCTCCCCCGTCCCTGGAGAGCTCTTTACCTGCCGGCTAAGTGTGTGAGGAGACTTTGTCCTCCAGGAGAGCGGTGAGAGAGAGGGAGAAGGATCCACTTCCTGTGTCAAATTGCCTCTCAAATTCCTCACCCTCGCTCCAACCGCCTCGTCGGGGCTATTTCTCCCCTCTTTCTTCTTTCTTTTCATCTATAGGCGGCTTTGTCCACCGTCGCACGCACAGAACTCTGATTCATACCAAGAGTCAAACATGATCCTCGGGAACACAACGCTTTTCCCACACGGACACGCACTTCTGAAACTTTTTGGCAGAGACCACTGGCTATTTTTGAGGCTGCACAGACACTTGGACAGATGGACGGAAATGCACACAAACAGGCGGGAACACAACAGATGTCTGTGGGAAATTGGGTCTTTGATGCAAAATATAGCAGCCCGGATATGATGTCACACCTTTAATAACAGGACATATTCACAAAGACACAATTCTACACACCACTCATCGCATCAAAAACGGGCTGACATCACTTGGACTCTGTCCCGACGACGTCGGAAGACAGATCCTGGGACTGTAAATCTGCTTCTCACAGGCCAACAACAACAACATGAACAAAAAATAAGAATATATGGGCTGGACTCTGGCGCATGGACGGCTAATTCTTCAATATTGTGTAAATATAAATATTTAGGAGCTATATCTGACGCAAAAGTCTTTACTTCCGAGCCAATTTGGGTCCTCAAAGTTTATATTAGTGACGTGTCAAGGGCAAAACATATGTAAAAGTCATTAATTTTAATTAATTAATTTGATTTTTAATTGATAAGGGCTAAACTTAGGGATGTCAACTCAGTTTGGACGAAAAACATGGACGAAAAACAATATATCTGTAAACAGTTGATATTGGAAGCGAAAAATTAATGTTTGGACAATATATGTCACCATCTATTGGGGAAATTAGGCTCTTGCAGGGAAAAGCCACTATTATAATAATAATAGAATAATATAAAGCTTAGTGGGCCAGATTACAAAGCGACATAGTTTTTCTGTGCATTGGTTATATACTGCAGGACAACTAAAGTTGCGGACCAAATATAATCGCATTGTGGCCCAGATTTGGCCCCCGGGCCTGAGTTTGTGTCTTCCTTGAACTAAACCGTGCTATAATTAAATTCGTTGACATCCAGGTGTTGGTGTTTATATCGTTGGGTGTCACCCCACTACATCAACAACACCTGCACCTGTGTGTGTGTGTGTGTTTGTGTGTGTGTGTGTGTGTGTGTGTCACACCTGTCTCCATCTGCACACTTGAAGACAGATTAGATCGTCCAGAGGCCAAGGTTCTCTGGCAGAGACTCTAACCCACTGACCCTTTAATCAGTGCTCGTGTGTGTGTCTGTGTGCACGGTCATGTCAAAGCAAGCCAAGATGTTGACAATACAAATGTTTCATTCAATGAAAACAGCCAGTGTGGATTACAGTCCCATGGCCTCCACATTCATCTGCTGTGATATAGATTTAGCAGCAGCAGTAGCAGCAGCAGTGAATGGTGCCAGAGGTAACCTGAGCACCGGACGCTCTGACCCACAAATTGGAAGAGTGGCTCTGGCAGATTCCAGGTACAACTTCAGAGTCTCAGGTCCTGAGAGGAAACGACTGAGAAGTTGCCCAGAACCATCAATATCACAGTCTGTCACGAGGGAGGACGGAAACACGAGACACTATCTCACTACACTGCGATACTACAGGGGACAGAACAGACACTACTACATCCAAACATGCATATATATATATATATACACACACATATATATGCATATTCACAGTATGTCTGCAATTTATGTATATACTATATATGGAAACATATATGTTCATATATGTGTATATATGTATGTACTACATTTATATGCAAATATATACTCATATATAAACAGTATGTCTGCAATATAGATATACTTATTGCAGACATACATACACACTTATTGTAGATATACATACACACATACACAGAGACTTCCCTACATGCCTATATAGACACATACATATACACATATATGCAGCATATCTGCAATAGATATATATATACGTATACACCCACATATACATACAGGGAACTATATACATCCACACACATATGCATATATACACACAGTCTTATATAGAGTTATATAGACATACAAATGGAAACATATATGTTCATATATGCGCATATATGTATGTGTATATATGTTATACATATATACACACATATATAATTTTATGTAAACAGTATGTCTGCAATATAGATATATATACACACACACAAACACACACATATATAATAGGAGTTTTATATATATATATATATATATCTGCATGAATATACTACAGACAAGCTAACAGTCTTAGCTAAACACCTTTACGTCTCAATTAGTGGGGTGGGGGTGATGATGTAAGGGGTGTGTAGCATAAGTGTAATGCTTAAAATGCAACAACCCCCAGTCACTAGGTGGCAGCATCTCATACAGTGAAAATAAATATTTACAAATACATAACATGCATTTCAATTTGTGGGTAGTGGGTCAGGAGGCTGTGGGGAAAGTATTTCTGTCTCCAAGAAGTTCTGTCCAAGAGGTTGGGGCATGACAGGCAATAATTGAGAACCACTCCTATAAACCACCGTCCACTCATAGACACAACAGGAAATGACATGTTTTTGTCATTGTTTTCTCCTCTTTGCGAAATAAAACCTCCAACTGACGTTGTCTTCTACTGAAGAAATTCTCAGTAGGCTTCACTTCCTAGGAGGCTCCACTTTAGAAGGTCGTATTCCTGCATTTATTCCAGTCGGCACTAATGCTACGTCTGCTTGACTTCCTGTGTGTTTACTGCGAGACAGTTACCCATTTGCATTCGGGCAAAAATTTAATTTTCCACAGTGATTACAGCCTAGGACCGTAGGGGCAGTACTGGTGGGAACCAGAACTAACTGACTCTGATGGATCCACCTGCTGCAGACTAGATGGTCTGTAACAGAGTGATGTTTACATTAATGTCCATACTCATCTGTTTAGTACAGTTTTGCAGACGTGGACAAAGCTTTGACAGGCTGCCAGTGATTGGTCGATCAACCAATCGACAGGGGTGGCCTAGTGGTTCGCAAAGGCTTCAGGTTTGAATCCACCAGCAGCCAGGTTGCCACCTAGGCATTCTGAGCACAGCACTATCCCGACCCACAGAACTTCTTATGGGCTCACCACCCATAGACGGGCCTACAATATGGGACAAAGTGATTTGGGGTTGCCCTTGCGATAACGAAATTGGCTTTGTAGGGGAAAAGCAGAAGTACAATCACAATACAAACCAAATATTTGGCTTAGGCGGACCAGATTGCAATGCTAAATGTACCCTATCCGGCCCCTGAGCCTTATGTTACCCATGACAGATCTCAGAGTGATTCTCCAGGTGCCTGCTGCTGTTGCTGTGGAGTTGGCAGTTCAACCAGAAACACCGGAAACTGTCACTAGGGTCCAAAACCTTAGGTTTTTCTCTCAATGATTCAGAGAACTTCCTCCTTCTTCTCCTCCTCCTCCTCTTCGTCACAGGATAAATCTGGACGCAACGGTAGCAGAAGGCGTGGGTGCGCCGTGGGGGGTGGGGTGCGCGCAGCTCGTCGTGGATGGTTCCGGGGGAGGTGTGTGAGGAAGGGTGCGTGAAAAAGCATGTTCCTATGCATGCGCGCGCGCGCGTGCGTTCGCGCAATTCTAATCAGCTTCCTCCTCTTCGCGACTCCCAATGACATCATTTACCAAGACTCGGTTCTTTGCTTCTCACCGCATCGCCGTTTATTCCCACCTCCCATTCCCTGTACCCCGTATCCCCTACCCCACCCACACGGACCGAACACACACTTTAACGTGTTTAACTTGAGCTGTGAGAAAGTCCCGGGTGGAGGGGTTCCTAAATCTGGACTTTTGGTCGTGGGTGTAGGGAGCGTGAACCTCACAGGTGCTGGGAGGACCATCACTCCCCGCGAGAACAGCGGTGTTCCCGGGTATGGAGTGGTCAGAGCCGCAGTGAGTGGAGCCGCTCTGGACGACACACACACACACACCAGTCTCAATTAGAGATAACCCGCTAATTATACCAACACACACTCACACACACACACACACACCTCCCGGGTCCTGGGAGGAAACACTAGTCTATAATAAACCCCGACGCTGAGGCACAAAGGCTGGAGAGAGTGTGTGTGTGTGTGTGTCGGTCGTCCTGTGTCCGTAGATGGACTGAAGGATTTCCTCCCCATCACACCGACCACCATTAAGTAGTAACGCACGCGCGTCACCGGCACTTGCGCTCACGTGCACCAAGCACTTACGCGCGCGCACGGTCCCATTTGTGAACAAGCACTCGGTCACTCACGCCGACATACACAGACGGATAAGTGAAGGTAACAAAGAAGCCGAGTCGGTTCTTACCGTGGCGGCGGAAGCGACGAGCGCCATCATCAACAGCCAGGGCAGCTTCATGGTCGGGGTGCGCGGGCACAGCCTCCCGGTGCCGCCGCTGCCTTCACCGGATTCAGGAAGGTGGAGGGAGGAAACAAAAGCTGCTGCTGGTGGTGGTGCTGGTGGTGGTAGCTTTACTGCTGCTTCTGTTCCCCGTGTCTATGTCCAACTTCACAGAGCGCCGCGACCATCCGTTTGTTTGAAGTCGGTTCTTTAATCCCGGGCTTCCCGCCGCTGCTGCCGCTGCTCGGTGTGTGTGAGGCCTCTGTGTTCGGTTCGGTCTGTGAGTTCCAGTCACAGAGACCTGATAGTTTTGGTACCGAGAGTCGACTAAGAGCTGCTCTCTCTCTCACCGCACACTAGTCTCTCTCTTTCTCTCTCTCTCCTCCCCCTCTCTCCGTCGAGGGCAGGATGTTCCGTATGGCGACGCTGCCTGGCCCGGGAGTCTGGCAGGAGAGTGTGTGTGTGTGTGTGTGTGTATGTCAAGGAGGAGGAGGAGAAGGAGGAGGGGATCTCCGCGTGCAAGGGCGAGGATGCCCCCTGCAGCTCAGTTTTAGTCACCCGCAGCCTTATGGCAGCCCGAGACAGACACAGACACAGAGTGGACTGTCTGTCTGTCTCTCCATCCAGTGGTGTGGAGAGTCAGAGACAGACAGATTATTGAATTAGTTTTATTTATTTACATCTAAAAACAAACATGCAACACTTCCCCGCTGATCTAGGACCAGTCCAACCAGACCAGACCATCAGTCCAACACTGCAGGGTGGACAAAAATGAGTTGGACAGACACATTCTGTGTCTTTTATTTCTATTCCATCCAATGGTTAACCATAAACACAGTAAACCATGGACACAGATGAGAGACTGATGAGACTGACGATGACTATAGATAGATAGATGTTAGTTAGAAGTTAGGAAAGGAGGTAGGTAGGAAGGTAGATAGGTAGCTAGGTAGCTTGATACAGAGGGAAGAAGGTTGGTAGGTGGCTAAGGTGGTAGATGGGTAGGCAAGAAGGTAGGTGGGTAAATAGATGGGTAAGAAGGTAGGTGGGTATGTAAGAAGGTGAGTAGTTAGATACAGTACATGGGAACCAAGGTAGGTAAAAAGGTAGGTAGGTATAAAAGAAGAAGGGAAGTAGATAGATAGGTAGGTAGGTAAGTATATAAATCAAAGATAAGGAGGTTATTTAGTTAGAAGTTGGGAAAGGAGGTAGGTAGGAAGGTAGATAGGTAGGTAAGGATATAGGTAGGTAGAAACATGGGTAAGGAGGTAGGTAGCTTGATATAAAGGAAAGGCGGTTGGTAGGTAGGTACATGGGTAAGGTGGTAAGTGGGGAGTCAAGAAGGTAGGTGGGTAAATAGATGGGTAAGAATGTAGGAAGTTAGATACAGAACATGGGAAACAAGGTCAGTAAAAAGGTAGGTAGGTAGATACAGTACATGGGTGAGGAGGTGGGTAGGTATAAAAGAAGATCGGTAAGTAGATAGATAGGTAGGTAGGTAGGTAAGTATATAAATCAAAGATAAGGAGGTTAGTTAGTTAGAAATTAGGAAAGGATGTAGGTAGGAAGGTGGATAGGTAGGTAAGGATATGAGTAGGTAGAAACATGGTTAAGGAGGTAGGTAGGTAGGTAGCTTGATACAAAGGGAAGAAGGTTGGTAAGTAGATACATGGGTAAGGCGGTAGATGGGAAGGCAAGAAGGTAGGTGGGTAAATAGATGGGTTAGAAGGTAGGTAGGTAGATACAGTACATGGGTAAGAAGGTAGGTGAGTAGATAGGTAGGTAGGTAAGTACATAATTCGAAGATAAGGAGGTTAGTTAGTTAGAAGTTAGGAAATGAGGTAGGTAGGAAGGTAGATAGGTAGGTAATGATATAGGTAGGTAGAAACATAGGGAAAGAGGTAGCTAGGTAGGTAGCTTGAAACAGAGGTAAGAAGGTTGCTAGGTAGGTGCATGGGTTAGGAGGTAGTAGGGGAGGCAAGACGGTAGGTGGGTAAGGAGGTAAGTAGGTATGTTAGAAGGTAGATAGGTAGATACAGTACAAGGGTAAGGAAGTAGGTAAGTAGATACATGGGTAAGGAGGCATGATTAATATCAGACCTGGGCAAACGAGTAGGATAGGGATTGGTAGGTAGGCAGGCAAACAGGTAGGTAGACAGATAGGTATGTGGACAGAGAGACAGATAGGTTGGTAGGCAGAAAAATAGACAGACAGAAAGATTGACAGCCAGAAAAATAGGCAGACAGGTACTTAGCCAGGCTGTCAGACAGATAGATAGGTAGGTAGGTGGACAGACAGACAGATAGATAGATAGATAGATAGATAGATAGAATCTTGGTGGTCCCCTTTGGGAAATGAAGGATAATAAATATTTTTAGACATGCTAAGAAACCAGATAAAGTTAGAGAGTTATTGTTCACCTACGTCTTAACAATGTCACAAACACACACACACTCATGGCTGCTCCCACCTATTCTGTCTATTCTTTCTCACTCAGGCGTTTCCACTCGGCCTCCCCCATTACACACCTTCACCTCCTGTTCTGTTGCAGAGACGTGATTGGCTGAGACACAGCTCAGTCTGGTGTTTGAAGAGCATGAGATGAGTTAGCTCACACCTGTGCCCACAGAACAGAAGGTCTGTCCTTTTTTTATTTACTTTTCTTTTCTCATCTATTTATTCAGTCAGCGCTCGGCTCCGTAGCCTACTTGTGTCGCCTAGCAACCGTTTGAGCCGTAACTGCCGGGATGTTACGCGGCACAGGGAAACGATGGGAAATGACATGTAAATGACATAAATAATCTGATGACCGTCAGGAGATGTTGACGGAGTTGCTGCTGAACAGAAGAGCGTACTTTTCTGTTACTTTTAAGAATTATTAGATCCAAACCAAAAAATGTTTTCCAGTTGATCTGTTTCGTGTCTCACCCGTTCCCTTACCCCGGGCAGGGAGATGACGTTTTGATCTGTTTGTGAGCAGGTTAAGTCATAAGGTCAGGGAAGGATTCTGATTAAATTTCCTGTGGATGTAACGGCCTTAAGGCCCAGGGATAAACTGGATCCAGATCTGGAAGCAGGACTTTAGAAAAAAATTGATGCAAGATATGGGAGTTTTGACATTTTCTCTAATGGTCGCTAAATACCAGCATAAATTTTTATTACCTCATCAAAGTTAATGTATCATTTGATCAAAATCTGGATTGAGATCCAAACCAGGGGAAGACATTGACGTATGGAAGGTATAGTTTCTCCACCTGGTATTAATTTTTATGGTTGTGGTTCCAGTAACTTTCTACTGTAAACCAGAGACACAGAATATAGGTTGGTAGAAACATGGGTAAGGAAGGAGGTAGGTAGGTAGGTAGCTTGATACAGAGGTAAGAACCTTGGTAGGTAGGTATGTGGGTAAGGAGGTAGGTGGGTAGGTAAGACGGTGGGTGGGTAAATAGATGGGTAAGAGGGTAGGTACCGTAATTTCCGGACTATAAGTCGCACCGGACTATAAGCCACACCCAATAGCATTTTTAGCATTTTCCACAATTGGGGGTCAGTTTATGCTAATTTTATCCATGTACAAAGCGAGTTACCGTACGTTATACTTCTTCTTCTTCTATGGTGTTTATTGGCGGTTGTGACTTGCGCCTTCCTCGACACCACCTGTCTCACTCTCACATTTTCTGCTCGAGCAGTTCGAAAAAATGCATACATTAGCCGCATCTCTGCATAAGCCACAGGGTTGAAATTGTGTGACAAACAGTTGAGGCTTATAGTCCGGAAATTACGGTAGCTATGTAAGAAGGTAGGTAGGTAGATACAGTACATGAGTAAGGAGGTAGGTAGAAAAGAAGGTAGGGAAGTAGATAATTAGGAAAGGAGGTAGGTAAGTAGGTAGGTCAGTAGATACAATAAATGGGCAAATAGGTACGTAAAAAGGTAGCTAGGTAGATACATGGGAGGTAGGTTGGTAGGTTAGGAGGTTGATAGATACGTTAATAGAGGTAGGTGGGTAAGTAGGTAAGTTAGGGTAATAGACTATCGATAGATAGTACTTGGCATGACAAATGAAATTTTGTCTATTTGTAATAAAACTTCATCTGACGGTTGCATCAACCCAATGCAGCAATGACAAATCGGGGCAAGTCCAGACATGACCAGACCTGAAGAACTCATTCATCGTCTTCCAGCACTCAGTGATCTGAAAGGTTGCCAGGGGACAGGGAGTCAATCCCAGGTGACACTGTGCTTAGGCAGAGTACAGCCTGGAAAGTTCAGCTGATCAGGAGACAAACAAGCAATCGCACCCAATGTGTCCATTGGTGCCTGGGTGACAGGAAGACACCTAAAGGAATGGCATGGTATCACCACTATCTACATGAGGTATCGCAGTACCGAAAAATGTTATCCAAAGATACAGTAGGTACATCCAGGAAATTCGGGTGAAGTGGGTTTTTTGAAGATGTTTTACTGCTGATCCTAGAGAATTCTTCATTGGGAAGTTCTGGTTGTTAGCCTCAAAGATGACGCAAAGGAATAAGGTGAAATATTTCCAAGAAACCTACTCTGTCCAGTTGCCCTCGACAATATAACCTGAAACCCTGTTGTTCAGTATTGAAAATGACACTGTCATCATATTACATCGCATCATCATCTGCGTAACGAGTGATCAGTCGGCTACGAATTTATTCTGAACTCTGCTACGTTCACAGGCCGCATTCATAAGTATTCCAGGATACTTGGTGATCCGGAGATACTTAGGGACGCCTGCATCACGCCGCAATGTCCTGTTGGCAGCCCGCGTTATGGTTAATAATTCAGTCGTTATAGGCACGGTCAAATAAAACACTAAAGAAAATCTAAGGTCCATCTCGCAGCCTCGTACTGTACACACTGTATTCCCAAATTACTTCGCAATATATCAAATGACTGCAAAAGCAGCTGACACACAATAAACACAATGCCTCAGAGTCTCCTCCGTGTCAGGGCCCAGACATTGTTGCCCACTTTTTATAAGGCTGGTGGTAATTACGCCCACAGCCCACAGGGTTAATGAGCCTTCCTCGCAGCCTCAGCTGATTGCACCGTCCAGGTGGTTTGAGAACCACCGTGGATGAGCCTCCTTCACTTTCCCTGGTTTACTGCCACCAACGCCACACCCAGCCAGGCTTGTTTTTCAACGTTATATCCTTGTCAGAAGTCCAGTCAGGCACTGCACGCCCCGAATAATGTTGGACAAGTACAAACAGGTTTATGTACGTCCTCTAGACTCCTTGGAAGATAAAACTAAAGGAGCCCGAGAGGGAAGGTGTGTTTTTACAAGATACCAATACGGACATGGAAGCGGAGTCTGATAATCTGTTGTTCTAAACTTCCGAGCCATTATTCAACTCCAAGGAATCATTATCTGTGTATTAGACCACCACCAACAGACGGGTCTTTTTTTTCCCCTCCGAAAACATGGTTATTGTGCGTTTTCACCGCAGCAGCTGTGATGATAGGAGGCTCTCAGGTATAATTACCGAAAAATACACCCAGGAATTGGTGGTTTTCAAACACCCAACCACTACCATTACACCCTGGGAGCACTCTTTGCCCTAACTGGTCCACATTGTCGTGAGTCAGAGCTGTGGCATGCTAAAGAGTCAGTCTCATTAATGACTCACTTTCATGGAGAACCTGGAGCAAGGATGTCAGACTCCGTCAGCGAGCAAGCTAATAGGTAAAACTGGGTTACGTCCAAAGGCCGGGAGTAGTCGAGATGGATCGCTGCCCACGTCGGCTACTGAAATTAGGATAAAACAGAGTGAATTTGTTGTACAAATAAAGAGGCAGTGATTTAAAATAAATCATCCCAGCGCTTTAGTCTCCATTAAGAGCGGTGGCCGATAATATTTTTCATTATATTCACAGGAGTAGATTTGTATAAGCAGGATTAAAAAGAAAAAAAAAAATCCCGGCAGAAGGACTGTTTGATTGAGGACTACACGTTCCTACACTGGGAAGGCCAGGATTTACGACGTTAACCATTTGAATGCGCTTTTGTACGGGCGGCCTGGTTGTGACAGATATGAAAATTTAGCTGACAGGTGTAAAACCAATCCAACGGACGAACTACGCTAGTCAGTTCTGGCGCAATTTTTTTCACCACAAATATTAGAAAGGTTTGGATTTAGACATATATACATGTATATATATATTTTTTTATATATGTATATACACATATCAACATATACAAATAGATAAAAATATATATTTTTAAAACATATAGCATATAGTTCTTTAAAAATATATACCTTTCATGTATTTATATATGTATGCAGACATGTATAAATATATAAAAATGTGTATATTCAAAAACATACATACATAGAGTACTACATACATATGTATATAGTAGTGTATATATTAACCATATACAGTACTTCACATTTATACATTTTACATATGTATATATACATTGCTTAGTTCCAATTTTATCCATACATGGACATGTGATATATATGCAAGTACATTATATACGGGCTACCTTAGTCAGTTCCGGTCCAATTTTTTCACCACAAAGTATAGAACGGTTTGGATTTATACATATATACGTGTACATATATACATATAAATATACTAAAAACATACATAGTACTGTTTATATATTGAATTAATTTATGTATATATGTGTGTAGACATATTTCATACATATATATGAAGTACTACATATACACACACACACACATATATATATATATAGTAAAACATTAACCATATATACATAGTTATTCATTTTATATATGTATGTAAATATGCCTTGGTTCCAATTTTAAAACCATTGCATTGCCAAAGTAACTCAATACATATATAAACAAATATAGATATGTTAAAAACATGAATCTGTATATACGCACATAAAGTATATATACGTACAAACTATATCTACATATAACTGGCATTTCAGGAAGAATCTAATTAGAAACTTAAGTAGCAATTTAGCCCCCTGGTGGGGTGGGACGGTAATGCATTCTCAGGAATGATGCACAGAAAGAAAGATTGAAATGATACAGTGCCACGTAATATTTAAATGTAAAAAAATATATCATTTAATTTGGTTCAATGGAAAACTGTTAAGTTTAGTGTTTTATGGCAAAGCTGAAGTTCAGATTATTTCAATGATCTGTTTATTTTTGTTGCCAGTTTTTCTTCCCATTAGATAAATAAATGCTGTAAAAAATGCTAGCCGCTTGACTTTAAGGCTGGGTTTACATCTAAATCAAAATAACCTAACAATTTGAAAGCAATATAACACTAGGTTGACGGTTCAACTCCGTAGCATGGAAAAAAAAAAAAAAATCACACACAAGACGGTTACATTTTCAAAGTTTTTTTTTTTTGTTCAGTTTGGTTTCAAAATAAAGATCACACAATTGTTTAGAGACAATCTACAACAGGAGTTACAAAAAATAGTTGCCCAGGCAATAAGCATACACAGGTTCTGTTAACTATACACATATGGTTACAGGTGTGCTCGTAGTAAATATACACAAGGCTGCTCCAAATGTACACCGCGCCATGGGGGGGGGCGGCCTCTCTCTCACCCAAAAGGACATGAACAGTATGATACAGCACTTACAGCACTAGAGAAATGCCAAAAAACACAAGAATATCCTCTGTACAATCCGTGGGTTTTTCCCATGAAAGTAGTAATGGAGAACTGAGGGGATTGAGGTGGCTTCAAATTGACTTCTCCCGCCCTGCCAGCAAAACTATACACATGACACACTTCATGGGGCATTCCTTATAAAAATAATAATTAAAAAAAAAAACTTCAACACAAATGGGAGACACCACCAGGTCTAACAGAACAGGTCCGATTGGGAGTCCAGTGGGAGATCGATCTTTAAGTTAAGCAGTGACGAGATAAAGATAAAACCAAGCGTGGTGAATCTTTGTACAAGTACTACGCTGTATAGAAAGGGCCTTTCAAAACAAAAATTTGATATTACAATTTACAATATACAACAACTCATATATCACAACCAAGGAGTTGAGAATATACACTGAAATGCACAGGGTTTTTTTTTTTCTAAGATTTTTTTTTTTTTCCAGAGTGCGATTTTTTTTTTTTCTTCTTCTCATACCAAAAAGGGTGGTAAAGCACTTTTACATTACAAGGGTTTACAAATGTACAATTATACAGTCAGAAGTATGTGGTCACTACTAGGATACATTATAGATACAGATTCAACATCAAAAACCAGAAAAAACTACAAAGTTTTATATATATATTTATATATATATATATGTATATATATATATGCAAAGGTCTACACCAAGTATACACGTTATATTTATAGAAGCAAGACCAGAAAACGAAATCTCCCATGCTAAATGATCTTTCTGCTGGTTAGCTGATGGCAACGGTGTGCGTGTGTATCCGTATGACATTATGATTTTATGTGCGCGTGTGTTTGTTTACGTGTGTATTTCATCTACGGTTCCGTGAGGTGGGACAAGTTAAATACTTGTTCGATCCTATAGTGGTAAATAGTTAGGATGGAGGGAAAAAGGGGCTGAAACTAGGATTGTGTATGCAGCAGTAGCAAAATATTTTCAGTTTTATCAGAAAGGATGAACTGGAAAACAAGGGGAAAAAAAAAAAGGAATTAAGGGAGTTGAGCAATTTTCTCCCTTCCTGTTTTCTCACTCCCTGCCCTCCTGCCCTTCCTTCTTCCATCCGTGGCCTAAGGTGAAAGGGAGAGCAACCAAAAATCTCCTCCTTTGGAGTTGTCATGGAAACAGGTTGCTCCATATCCTCACAGATCCAGAGGGTGGGGGTGGGCGCGAGGCCATCCGGAGGGTCAAGGAAGGACAGGGCAGGGCAGACCGCTCTCGGCAGACGCGGTGAAGATTAAAAAGGGCGGGGTGGGGGGACAAAAATCAGATGCAGATTTCAAGCATAAAAAGGGGAGTGGGGTTTGAGGGGGGAGGTCAGTGTTTACATGATGCCGTTGGGGGGGCCGCACAGAGGGCCCAGGTCTACGCCGTTCTTCATGTAGTATTTTTCCAGCTTGGCCAGAATGTGTTTTCCGTACGTGTACTTCCTCAGGGTGGAGATGTGGGGCCGGATCTGTGCGCAGACGGGGACAGAAACACAAGACGGTCTGACATTTTCACGTCAACGCTCAAACTCAAACAACGCCGCGGACGGATTGTTAGACACCGACACCGGCGGAAAAATCAATAGTGGCTGCAGTTTCAGCCGAGTTCTGTGTCACTGATGCAGAAAAGCAGACACTTGGAAATGAGGAGAAAAATTTCATTTCCTTTCAGAGTAAAAGCCTCAATGCGTCATTCAAACATCATTACTAGGTATGAAGTTTTTTTTTTAAAATAACTACAGCTCCTTACATCAGACTTAAAGCAACAATTACACGACTCACAACTTGTTTAACGGGTATAAAAGTCAAACTGACTTCTACAGATTTCTACTTGACGTGTTGGAATTTCTCTCAACCCTCAGAGCCGCGATTTCGACCTCAAATTACCTGAAGAGTCTGGACAGACTGGGATTCACAGCAGCAGAGAGATTCAACTAGGAAGAAATTGTGCTGTTGACAAGGTTTTAACATAAAGTCGTAAAGTTTTTTTTTTTGGTGTTTTTCTCTGCTGTCAGAGACTGAAGGTTTCTGCTGATGAAGCTCGATCACAGCATTTACAATGAAACACTGTTTTCAGAAAGTTGTAGGATAAATTAAAAGTGTTTCCTAGCGCAGCGAAGGCATCACTGTCAAAGACTGCATCACTACTCGTTAGATCAGGGGTCTCACACTCAAATGACTCTAGGGCCACCACCCACACTTTCATTTCGCCAAAGGGCCGCCTCGTCTTTCAGTGTTCAATACAAAAAAAAAAATTTAATAAATAAAAAGTCAAGTTTCTCATCGGTTCCGTGTAATACAACACTGAACCAGAAGGAGGCTGTGTTTGGAGAACTATAGGATTTGCCATAAAATGTGGAGAACAAATATATTAAATATTATAAATTCAACTTTCACATCAAGGTGGGGGCCCCAAAATATCGTTCCATGGGCCGCAAACGATCCACGGGCCGCAAGTTTGAGACCCCTGTTTTAGATAAGTCCACTTAAAGTTAGTGGTAGTCAACGGAAAGTTAGTCAAACACAATTATCTACTTAATGATCGTAATGATGGTGTTTAGAGTTGTCATGTCTGGACTGAAATCTCGGTCTCCGTCCTCTCCACCTACCTTGTGCATGACGATCTTGCGCTGGGTGGGCTCGGCGACGTCGATCATCTTCTGTACCACGTAGTTGGCGTACTGGTCCTTCATCATGGTGTATAAGGCACTGTGGGGGCCCTCCGTCAGGCTGCACACTTCGTCTATCAGTACCGCTCGTTCAGCCCGTGAGGCGTGGGTCACGCACTTCTCCACCACATTACTGGAAACCGTAAGGAAGTTCAGTTAGAGAGAATTTACAGAAAAATAACAGCAGACACGAGGGGGGGCAGAAACTTCTTTGTTTTCTAACTTGCAATGAAAGGAAAGGTTTACAGGACAGTGGTGAGACCAGCCATGATGGATGTGTATAAGAGACAGGTTATTTTCTAGACTTTCAATGTCCCTTTTGTCTCTCCCTCAACTCTCACTCTCAGAGTCACCTTTAAACCCTGTCCTCAAACACCCCCACCC
>JAFBJS010000377.1:416910-491089 GCA_016785265.1 Paraplagusia blochii | reverse complement strand
TTTGTCTCCTACCTGGTAGCTCCATCTCTAGGATCATTCTTCTCCCAATGTATCCACTGTCCCTCCTCTGAACATGTCCAAACCATCTCAATCTGTCTTCTCCTGTCTGTGTTGTCCATCTAATCACCTCATTCCTGATGCTGTCCATCCTTGTCTCTCCTAAAGAGAATCTCAGCATCCTTAACTCCTCCACGTCCAGCTCTGTCTCCTGTCTTCTCCTTCCAGCTTGTCCCTTTTTTCAGAGGTTGCCACACCGAGTCCACATTTCCCATCTCTCCTTGTCCTTTGTACCCTCCACTCTAACTCCAACTACCTCCATGTCCTCCCTCACTGCATCCATCAATCTCCTCTTTGTCTCCTGCGTGGTAGCTCCATCTCTAGGATCATTCTTCTACCAATGTATTCACTGTCCCTCCTCTGAACATGTCCAAACCGTCTCAATCTCAGTCTCTGTTGTCCCTCTAATCACCTCATTCCTGATCCTGTCCATCCTTGTCTCTCCTAAAGAGAATCTCAGCATCTTTAACTCCTCCACCTCCAGCTCTGTCTCCCGTTTTCCACCTATGTCTGTGTGTTTGTTTTACCAATAAATATTTACTTATCACTTTTGTTCTGTTACTAAAATCTGTCTGACAAACCAGCAATTCTGTAAAACACAGAGTTAACCAGGTGGTAACAACCTCCTCCTTTACTTGTCAGTTTGTCCCTTTTTCATGAGTTGCCACGGAAAATCAACGTTTTCCATCTCCACCTGTTCTCTCCATCTTCTAATTCTGACTCCAACTACCTCCATGTCGTCCCTCACTACATCTCTAAATCTCCGCTTTGTCCCAGCCAGGTGGTAACAACCAATTACCTTAAATATCCAACAAAGAGTTTTATTTTCCTTTTGACAGCTTAAAACACTCAGGGCTACTTGGGCTGACGCAGATGATCCACTGCAGGCAGGAGATGGTGACATCACTGTCACCATCTCCAAACACTCAGTGACTATTTTGAGAGCATTCACACCGACAAGTGATGCTCACAGCCGTGCAGGGAGTATTCAGAGGATGTACTGAGAATGGTCAGCTGAGCGTAAAAATGTGGGACACTTCCCACCATTCATGATGTCATCTTGACTACAGAGACTGGCATCACTGGACTTGTGACCTTTATGAAACAGGAGCAACATTCATGAAACCAGGTCAAAGTCCATTCTGTCTCTAGTGAGACAAAAGCTTAGTTTATGGAGATTTTCTTGTCTTCTAGAATTGGTTTTTGATGTCAGCAGACCTAACCTAGTTTTAGACACCGGAACTGAAATTTGCAAAAATATAAAAAATAAAAAAAATAAAAAGATTTTTAAAAATGAGGCGACATGACCATTTCTTTTTATCTGCACTGGTTCTGTGATGCTGCCTGTTGTTAATCACGCTCCTGGAGAAGAAACCAAATTCCTAAAGTGATTCCTTGGATTCCAACAAAATTCATAGCATTTTAAAAATGTGATTGACAAAACTTAATATACACATCTACAGCAGAGGTCTCAAACCTGCAGCCCGTGGGCCATTTGCGGTCCATGGAACGATATTTTGCGGCCGCCACCTTGATGTGGAAGTTGAATTTATAATATTTTATAGATTTGTTCTCAACATTTTATGGTAAATCCTACAGTTCCTGATCCACAGCCTCCTTCTGGTTAAGTGTTGTATTACACAGAATCTATGGGAAAGTGATTTTATTAAATTTTGTCTTTTGTATTGAAGAATGAAAGCTGACATGGCTCTTTGGTGAAATGAAAGTGTGGGTGGAGTCCCTCAACTTAGAATTTGAGTCCCCTGATCTATAGAATTCCTTCTTACAACCTGACAAACGGCTTTGTCTCAGCTCAACATCGATGGGAAAAAAAAAAAAAAGAACCTTTACTTGTTCACTATAAATCAGAACATTCTTTACCTTCACTAAAAGGTGCATTTCAAACTAAAGTAAAAAAAAGCACTCCAGAAAATTCAGTTTCCAGAGAGGAAAAAAAACAACATTTTTCAAGAACCTATGAAACACCTACCCAGATTAAGGTTGGATGAGGAGCTGTGATTAGACAAAGAGGGTGGAGGTGTCAGGGAATGGGATGGACCCTGGTTTGGCAGTGGCATTCCCACGGGGCCTGGGGAGGGGCTGAAGCCCAGGGTTCCATTGTAGAAGCCTCCGTGGCCGATAGGGGTGAGGCTGGACGGCGTGCGTTTGTACAGCTCGTTGTTGCCTGTCAGGGAGTCTCGCCTGGATCCGCTGCCTCCGCTTGAGTTGGCCACTAGAGGGAGCCAAAGACAAACAGTACGATCGTGCATCAGTCATTTAGCAATAATCATCTGGCTGACTGTAGGGTAATTTATGTGAAACATTAAAAAATTAGGGCTGTAATTAATCACAGGGTAGTTGTGGATAAATCATTTCATTGGAAAAATATAAATCTTCTCATACAGCTGCAGAAGAGAAAGTGATGTGCGGTTCTACCTGCGGTGCCGAAACCTCCCAGAGCCCCTAACGTTGCACCCAGGGAAGAGGAGGTGGGCTGGTTGAAGCCCAGTGATGCAGAGCCAGGTCCAGGCTGAGCGGAGCCTTGCGAGAAGAGAGAGGAGCTCTGGGAGGAGGAGCTGAGGGAGGAGGATCCATAGAAGGAGCTTCCTCCTAGAGCACCGCCAGGGCCGCCCTGCTGCTGAGGCTGCTGGGACTGCATGGCACGGAATGGACCATTGGCCCCGCCGCCCAGGCCGCCGTTGGCACCACCTGCAGATGCTGCTGCTGCTGCGACTGAAGGAGAAAGAAGGGGAAAAGCGAGGGACATTTTCCCCCAAATTATTAGTCTGCGTTTATGTTACATTATGACAGGAGCTTAAATAGTTCAACGACACAGGGACAACTAAGTTACTGTGGACTTTCCTGTTTACGTTTAGAGGGGACTTACCTGCTTGTGCTGCAGAGGGAGAGATGATGACCGAGGCAGGGGCCATGAGACGGACTGGACCGCTCCTCGCTCCAGTGTTGACCACCAGGGCCCCTGTCTGATCATAGTAGGCAGCAGGGGCCAGGACTGGGTAGCCTGGAAAAAATGAGCAAAGAATAGGATATGGTAAATGTCTTTTCATTTCAGCTTGTCCCTTTTTTCAAGGTCTGCCACAGCGAGTCAACATTTTCCATCTCCCCATGTCCTCTGTATCTTCTACTCTAACTTCAACTTGTCCTCCCTCACTGCATCCATCAATCTTCTCTTTGTCTCCTACCTGGTAGCTCCATCTCTACGATCTCTTCTACCAATGTATCCACTGTCCCTCCTCTGAACATGTCCAAACCATCTCAATCCGTCTTCTCTAGCGTTTTCTCCAAACCTTCCAGTCTGTGTTGTCCCTCTAATCACCTCATTCCTGACCTTGTCCATCCTAAAGAGAATCTCAACATCTTTAACTCCTCCACCTCCGCCTTCTGTCTATTCCTAGTGTCCCCAATCCATCCATCATGACTGGTTTCACAACTGTCCTGTAAACCTTTCCCTTCACCTTAGCTGACACAAGGATATAATAAACAGTTTTAGGATTTAAGCAAACAGTTCTTAAACATTGCCAGTGTTTTTTTAAAGATTTGATTAGACCTTTTTCTTATATGAGCCCACTTATGGTCGTGAAACAGTCTTGGAAAAGAATTTAAAACCACTTTACATAGTAGGGGGGGCCCATTCATAAACTTAAAAAACTCCCAGAGTCAAATTAGCTCGTGTTCAAGAGGCGGAACTATTAAAACGGAGTGGCTCCATTTGGTTCCTAAAAATAATCTTTGTAGCACTCTACAGTAGGAACACTTGGCACATGCATCGTCTTCTTTGAATATTGACGAAATAACCCACGCAACAGTCTACATTATGTGTAATGACTTCAAGGCGGATTCTGGCAGGAGTGCGTGTGGCTGTTTGTTCCTTCTCGGCACATGGACAACTGTCCGAGTAGGAAATCTAAGGCCACCGCTTGTAATGAAGCCAAAGAGTCAATTAGAGTGAGGACATCATATTTATGGGTAATATAATAAGCTGATGCTGTGGCACTGACGTGGCATTTCAATTTGGACAATTTGATTTGCAAAAACCGAGCGCTGCGGCGTGATGCAGAAGTCATGTTACAACAATTAGTTCTGTTGAAACAGCTGGAGGGTAATGACAGGGCGTCAGAACTGTGAACCGTTAATATTTAGTAATTAACCAGGTCTTTTTTGATGTGATGTTGTAAATGTTATGACCGGGTAGAAAACCATGTCTAATCCCTCTTCCTATGGCGAAGAAATTTCAGATTATGTGTCAGGATTATAAGAAATTAATATTCTGGGTATATGTTTACGACCGGGATTGACGTGAACAGTAACTTCAGGCTCTTCTGACTCGAAAACCTTCTGATCAAACCCGCTACTTGATGTCATTCACAATATCGCCACTAGGATGACGGCAGACTGACAGAGCTGCAGTCCAGGGTGTGATTGCTGGAGTGATGGAAGAAGAAGACGACGATGGAGTGTCAGACTCACCGGGGACTCCTGCTGCCAGGCCCTGACCGAAGGCCAGAGCCGAGTTGACCGCCGCCGCTGCCACCAGCTGGTCGTTCTGCTGCCCCTGCTGGCCCTGACTGGGTGTCAGCGGTCGCTGGTTGCCCCCAGCTCGCATGACCTTCACAAAATCAGATGGAAGAGAAAAATCGGAGGTTCCATAATTTTGCATAGTACAACGATTCAATCCAGAGCAGCTGTGGTGCTGGTGGTGGTCGGCAGACGTGAGGCTGGACATGGGTCTGGACGTGGGCGGAGCATCAACTCCTGAGGAAGTCCATCATGTTTACAGCACCGTCCTGTTATCTATTTATTCTGTGTTTGGAAAAAGGATTTTAACCCACCTTTGATCTTTGGTTCCACAGATTATTTTATCTACCTTTGATCTTTGGTCCCCGTTAAATTACACTTTTGTCATTTCATTATCAGTCCAACCTCACACGTCATTATCTTTTGTGGAGGTGTTTTCTAAGAACACAATGAAGACATTTCTTGGACTTGGAGAGACTTTTGTTGGAAAATACTAGTCCAAACAGTCTGGTAGACGACTGTCCTGCTGGAGAGAATGCTGAGAGGTGTTTGTCTCTCAGTCCCACATTTTTTTGGTTCTGTCCACCAGGTGGCATCCTTTAATATTACTATTTATTCACAACTTTTTATCTCTTGGTGTTTACGATGTTTACGTCCTAAAGATCCTTCCTGCTATGTTGACCTTAGAGAAATGTCACCACATGTCACCACCCACCACAGATGCCTTTGTTAATGTTGTAAAGCAGTTGTATGTTCTAGAACAGGGGTCTCAAACTCGTGGCCCGTGGGCCATTTGCGGCCCGTGGAATGATATTTTGCGGCCCCCACCTTGAAGTGGAAGTTGAATTTATAATATTTTATAGATTTGTTCTCCACATTTTATGGTAAATCCTATAGTTCTCAAAACCTTGATCCACAGCCTCCTTCTGGTTCAGTGTTGTATTACACAGAATCTATGGGGAAGCGATTTATTAAAAATTTTCTTTTCACGCCCATCTAAAGTTGGAACATGATTGTAGTTCAATTAGTCAATGCTCCAACTGCGGTTCTTGATGTCAGTTGCAGAGTCATCTCATGTGAAAAGCACGGCCTACGACGGAGAACTTAATTAGCAGCTTTGCCCCAGGGGCAAGTCAAGTCCATATGAATCAAGGGTGGGAAAATGACAACGTGTACTTTAATTTATAACTCCACTCTGCTGCAGGAAGTGCTGTCGCAACACTAACAGGTTTCCCAGAAAGTGTTTTTGGTCTTCATTAACAACTTCTATTCTATTTTCAGATTTCTAAAATAGAATTCTGCTTAGAGATATTAAAATCTGCCTTTTGTTAACATTTCATGTTGATGCTGCAACAAACAACATAGAACTGACCTGCTGTTGGTTCTGCTGGCCTTGGCTGGCTGCCTGCTGATTGGCTGAGCTGTTGGCTGCAGCAGCTTGCTGCTGAAACAGGTTGGCAGGGTAGACACCCCAAGGGGTCACTCCATAGTACTGGGGCGGCATCACTGCTGGGCCTAAACACAAACAAGTTTGCGAAATGAATAAATAAATACAAACTGGTGAGAAGAAAGGCAGGAGTTAAAAGTATACGCAGGGACGCTTGAGCTTCAGACTCAATCTGGACGTCTTACCCAGTGTAGCAGCTGCGGCAAGGCCGGCCGCGTAGGGGTCTGTCCCGGGTGGTGCTGCACTGATGATGTAAGGGTTCGGCACGAATGCTGGGGCCAGACCTGCAGATCAATGCAGCAGGGACAGAAGGAACTTCACATTACACACTGGATTTTCATCAAACCTTTTTTTAAAACCTTTTCTTACTTTGTGTTCAGCATCTGACTTGAACAGAAATTGAACAATCATTGGTGTGTCAATCTAATACAGGCATGGACAAACTAAGGCCCGGGTACCAGATGTGGCTCGTAGAGCTTTCCCCCCAACCTTATCCAAATTACATCATTTATTTATATTATTAATATAATTCTGGCTTTTCTCCGCATGTCAACATTTTCTAAGTAGATGATTTCATAAAGGTATTTAGAAACTTTGGGTTTTAAACATGACTCACATGCCATTTATAGTAGTTAAGACAAACTCTTCATCTTTCTGCTCATGACTCAGGACAATTGTAGCCCACGAGTCAAAAAGTTTGCCTGTGTCTTATCTAATGTGTCTAAACAGGAAGACTAGTCTTTGGCCTTGTTGTTTGTAGCAAAGTATTAAGTATGACGAGTCTCTTCAACATGTTGTCCTCTATTAATTTAAAAAAAGAAAAAAAAAAACACCCGAATGTGATGCATCACAAAAAAAAAAATTACAACGAAAAATATAAAATCTCCTGGAAATTACATTGATGATGACAACAAATGATATAAACTAAATTACTATAAATCATACACTGATGACTACAAGGGGTCAGGGTTGGTGTAGTAGCAAACAGTGATTTGTTTGCTACCAAATTTTTTTACTTTCAAGGCATCATCTACAGCTGTGTATGGTTTATAAAGTGATATTTCTGCATGTGAGTGTAGACCAGACCTGGGCAAACTAAGGCCCGGGGGCCGGTTGCGGCCCATTTGGTGTTATAATCCAGCCCGCCAGACTTGTCCAAATTATACTTTTAATTTGTATTATCGTTATCCTTCTACATTTTCCCAACAAAGCCAGCATTTCCCCAATAGATAGTCTAAAGAGGCCTAAAGTATTTTGACTTTTTCAATACTTTACACATCATTTATCCACGGAAATACTCAATCTTTCTGATCCGGACATGGCCCGTGTGACTCAGATTTTAGTACCACCTGTGGCCCGCGAGACAAAATAATTGCCCAGGCCTGGTGTAGACCGTTCAGTTACCGCAATATTGGCTACATCACCATAAGGTCTAATGCATTACACATCACCTCTAAATATTGGTTTCCTGTAAGGGTTTAATAGACATGACGTAGACTTGATAGCTAATAGTTAAACAATAGTTGCTGGTGTGACTGGGTCAACTGGTTGACTACCAGGACATGTATTTAAGATCTCCATTGACATTTATAGTTTACGTGAAGGTGTCATTGCACACACTGACCAATGTGAGGCTGCTGTGCCGCTGCCAATGCGTACTGCTGCTGCTGGGCTGCTGTCAACTGCTGCACAGCCAACGCGTTGTTTCTCTGAAACAGCTGCGAAGGAAGAAGAAGGTTCATTGAGATGTCACTGAATATCTAGGCAGACGTCAAAGGAGGAGGAGGTGGAGGAGGTGGTGCTGCTGCTCTCACCTGCTGCTGGTTAGTGTAGTCAAACAGACCAACAGTGGGCGCAGAGTCCATGGGCATCTGAGAGTTGTAGTCAAACTGAAGTGGCTCCATCACAGACTCCATGGGGTCCATGGTAACACCACCCTGTTCTACACCAGAGAAATCCTCAGGGGGCTTGGGGCCTCCACCTCCCCCGAGCGGGGTGAGGCCATCAGCACCTACGCCGCCGGGACCACCAAGCAGATCGCCCTCTGGGCCAGGAGGTGGCATGTTGCCTGGGGGACGACTGCAGGCGAAAGAAAGAAAATGTTTTATTCTTATATTTAACAACAGAACTTTGTCCAACACAGTTTCAAACTTTCTTTTTCCCCATCACAAAGTTTTACCCAAACTCTTTGACGTCCACATCCAGGCCATTCTGCACCGGCAGTCCATTAGGGTTGATGACGTCATTGATGACGTCAGCTTCAGACTCTGTCAGTTCCTTGAGTTTCTCTCCCTCGAACGCTGCCTTAGGCTTCTCCCTCTTCTCCTCCTCCACCTCTCCATCCCTCTGGCCCTGTGAGAGTAGCAGCAGACGGTGAAAGTAATTGATTTTGAGGGAAACAGACTGAATGGTGGTCATGACATAACAGAGACAGTGGAGACATCAATATAGAAGCAAAGAATGAGCAGTAGAGGTTATTCATTCTAAACTTTTAATACACTATATACAATATACTGGTAGGAGATTAAACACTAAGGGAAGGGGAGAAAATAGACTCACATAAGGTCCCTTTCGAAGACATGGATCCAGTTTGTCAGCGGGTGAGGAGGAGAGCACATACTCCACCATACTAACTCCCAAACCTCCACTCTCAGATCGAGGGGACATTACCGAGCCCACACCAACTTCGCCTCCACCGTGGAAACCCTGTCCCGGTCGACGGGACACCATGATTGGCTGAGACACGGAGTGATCTTCAATGAGAGAGAAAGGACAGATCCAAATCAGACATGTGAAATAAAGAGGAGTAACAAGGATGGACAGGATCAGAAATGGGGTAATTAGAGGACAGAAGACAGGAGACAGAGCTGGAGGTGGAGGAGTTAAAGATGCTGAGGTTGTCTTCAAGGGGGACAAGAATGGGCAGGATCAGGAATGAGGTGACTAGAGGGACAACACAGACAAGAAGGTTTGGAGAAAAATCGACAGAAGACAGATTGAGATGGTTTGGACATGTTCAGAGGAGGGACAGTGGATACATTGGTAAAAGAATGATCCTAGAGATGGAGCTACCAGGTAGGAGACAAAGAGGATATTGATGGATGCAGTGAGGGAGGACATGGTTGGAGTTAGAGTTGAGTAAATGGTGAAATGGAAAAAATGGTTGACTTTCTGAAAGGTAAAGATAAGTTAAACACCTGAGGCGCCCCATGCACTGTCCCTCCACTGGTCCAGAAAGATTCCCTTTGGTCCATCCTTCCCAGGGTCATCAGTCTCCCAGAACTTTTTCCCCGTTAGCAGCTGCTGCAGAGATACAAGACACCAGAGGGAGACATGTCAGAACTAAAATGTATAATACGATACAGTATATATTTCTGAAAAAGAATATACAGCAGTTAGTGCCCATTCAGTTTATCCAGAAGGGTCTACGTTCGCCAAGCTCTAACATATTGAGGACGCAGTTGTCGGCTGAAGACTGTTTACAAATGACCAACAGCCAGTTGGACCAGTTCACGATGAAAAAAAAAAAAAAATCTCAGCCTCTTCACACTTTTTACAGCTTTTTATTCCAGGATTCCAACAAAAAAGTTCATTTTACTTAAGGCAACAACACCTTTTAACTGAACTTGTTTTTTTTTATTTATTTATTTCTTGTGAGTCAGAGTTTCTGCAAACATTTGGATTAAACATAAATAGTTTATTCTGTCAAGCCACAGGTCTAACTGAGAGGACGTTACATCCACTGTTTACAAAGCTGAAAGGTAATTTTAAATCAATTCTAACTCGACATTCTGTAAACAAACTTTAGCCTGGTTTCCATATAAACACCTTAAAACTTCTAAGGCTACAAACACCAGCTCTTCCCTCCTTACCTCTCCCATGGCGCGTCCCTCCAGAGCCAGAGCCTGAAAGTCGTGGTTCAACTCATCCATGGATCGAACCTTCAGAGAGAAGAGTCGTATGAGACACAGGCCACAACAAGTTTACGCCACTGGACTTTATCCAAGTGGCAGCAGCAGGTCATTACAGCGTCATTCTCCTTCAGTCAATGTCAGTTTTGGTTTGGAAATAGAGCGTTGAGGCTGTTAAACAAGGGTCAATTATCGTATTAAAATACTAATCCTGTCCTGACCATTCAATATACTGTATTTTTCACCTACAGATGTCGAAAACGGTGCAATTACCCAATTAAACCCACTTGTATAGATGTAGCCAATGAGTGTTCACCTTATGGACAATAATGTCAGACGCTTTTCAATGTTAAACAGAGAATCACTCAGGATGTAAACCAGGCAAACTAAGGCCCGGGGGCCAGATGCGGCCCTTTGAGTTTCTTAATGCGGCCCACCAACCTTCTCCAAATTAAATCATGTATTCATATTATCATTATACTTCTGTATTTTGCCCTGCAATACCTGCATTTTCCCAGTAGATGACGTCATGTACGCCGTTAGAAATTAAACATTTAAGGTTTTATACATGACTTTAACACGCAATTTATCTTTGTTATAGGATAACAACTGTTTAGGACCAGTTGTGGCCCGCCAGTCAAAAAGTTTGCTCATATCTGATGTAAACTATTAGGACAGAAACAGTAAAATGGACTAAGAACTACTTAAGTACTGCAGGAATCCTGCATTTATTAGCATCGCCAAGTACAAAGAAAGTTGTGTTCCTCAAAAACAATTTAGATAAAAATAAATCCTCAGGAGTACCCTTTGGGAAATTAAGGATTAGACCAGACATGGGTAAACTTTTGGACTCACGGGCCACCACTACTCCTAAAATTGGATTCAGGGGCCAAGATAAGAAGCCTTATCAATGCCATCTATATTTCTTTCTTAAAGATAAGCAAACTCCTTGTCATTGTGACGTTGTGATTCACACAACGAAATTTAAACTCTGTCTTCAACCCATCACCAAAGTGAACAGTGGGCAGCTGTGGGCAGTGAGTGGGGACAGTGCCTTGCTCAGTGGACCTCAGTGGT
The DNA here is from genome assembly GCA_016785265.1 of Paraplagusia blochii. Lineage (NCBI taxonomy): Eukaryota > Metazoa > Chordata > Actinopteri > Pleuronectiformes > Cynoglossidae > Paraplagusia > Paraplagusia blochii. The sequence continues at coordinate 480,061 of JAFBJS010000377.1, read as the reverse complement.
AACTTGGCGGTAGTGGGATTGGAACCGGGTGCCTTGCGGACCCAGGCCCGCATCCTTAACCACCAACTGCACTATATGCAAAATAAGGGTACTGCAGGGAAAAGGCAGCCACAAGATCACACTTTTTATAATTCAGAAAAGGTTTGCGGGCCGGACTACAAAGTTGAGCGGGCCACATCTGGCCCCTGGGCCTTAGTTTGCCAATGCCTGGGTTATACTAATGGTTTGAAATGACATGCATGACATTGCACGACATCAGTAGGAATAATTCTTAATATAGTAAACAGAAATTACTCAACAAATTTAGGTTCACAATAAAGAATGTCCCACAAGTTGAAAACAAACCAACAAATAAATGTCCAACAGTGGCCCAAACACACCTGGCTGTCGTGGATGTTGTCTCCGGTGGGCCAGCGATGTTTGCCAGGCTGTTCACCGTGCTCCCGCTGGAAGAAGTAGTCTACCATGGCATCATCCTGGGAACGTCCAGCACCGGCCACACCCTTGGAGACAAACATACACACATTATCCTGAAATTACTGGCAACACTGACAAGCAGAGTATCCAAGCAACAAATAAAGATAGAGAGACGCACAGAGACATAAAAAAAAACAATAAGAAAAAATGATGATGGATGAGTGTGTGATCAAATAATCACATTTCCATCTCATCACGTGTTTGACGGCGTTTAACAAATCAGTCACTTGCACTTTCAAAACTTGCTGCAGTCGCCACCGGGTGAGTGTAGATTGAGGTATCGCAAACCACATCCTTTCCTGTTCGAACTCATCCACACAGAAGGCACAGTTTCTTTTTTATAACACGGTTTGTACGACTTCCTCTCACAAACGTACGCGGGGTAAAAAGCAGAATTCCCCTCATGCTGAGAGTCAACATTCAGTGGAAATAAGTAGAATTTCTTGGAAAACCGAGTAAACAGGAAATCAACGCAACTGGAGTTCATCCAATTCAGAGAAAGTGAAAAATACCAGTTGATATTGAACCAGCTAATCTTCCTTAACTACCATATGACCAGTGACCCTTTCATTCTTATCAGATGCAACACTGACATTTTCCTGGGATGAATGAGGGTGCGGGGGGGGGGTGGGTGATCATATTATAAAGGAATGCCATTTATTTGATCTGATCTGATTTGATTTGATTTCACCTTCTCCCCGTGTTGAAAGGGCTTCAAGGCATGAGAGGAAGTGTTTAAATACCGGCGTTAAAAACCTCTACACAATTGGACCTGAGAATGTCTAATGACATGTTTGCTGAGGGAGAGGTTGCTGGTGCAATTACTGCTTTAATCCTCTTTCAATCAATAAGCTGAATTTAATTAAAATGTCTCTAACCTGAAACACAGCCTGTCTACGATGTCACGGGAAGACCAATATAACAAAAGGAGTAAAATGGGTAATATTTTTAATTCTATGGTTCTGGGGCTGGTTTATGTCATGGGTCACCAACGTGGAGCCCAGAAGCACCTGGCAGCCCCTGTGGTCAAGGGGCTCAGAGGGTGTCTTCTGTAAATAATTTATTATAATTCTGTAATTATTTATTATTATCAGTTTACTTTATTTTTTTTTTGGTTTTTGTATCGGTTCCTCTCGCAATTATATTAAAATGTTTGCAATGATGGTGAAACAGTGTCATACCTGTGAATGTCTCCGAACAGTTTATAAATTACATAATTATTTAAATGTTACCGTTATTATTTAAATGTTATCTTGTATCACAATTATTTTAATAAATAATTTATAAGATTTTATTTTTTATATATTTTTATTTAAATTTTTCATTTATATATATTTTTTTTATTTATAAGTTTGTCTTTTTCTCCTTTCTGCTTGTCCCTTTTTCAGGGTTTGCCACAGCGAGTCAACAATTTCCATCTCCCCCTGTCCTCTGTATCTTCTACTCTGACTCCAACTACCTCCATGTCCTCCCTCACTCCATCCATCAATCTCCTCTTTGTCTCCTACCTGGTAGCTCCATCTCTAGGATCACTCTTCTACCTATGTATACAGTACACTGTGCCTCCTCTGGACATGCCCAAACCATCTAAATCTGTCTTCTCTGGCTTTTTCTCCAAACCTTCCTGTCTGTGTTGTCCCTCTAATCACCTCATTCCTGATCCTCTCCATCCCAAAGAGAACCTCAGCATCTTTTACTCCTCCACCTCCGCCTCAAATCTGTCTTCTGTCTCTAATCCGTCCATCATGGCTGGTCTCAAATGTCCTGTAAACCTTTCACTTCACCTTAGCTGACTCTCCTCTATCACAGATCACTCCTGACTCTTGATTCGAAGTATCTCAACTCCTGCACCTTCTCTAACTCTAACTTTATTTTATTTTATTTTATTACTGTCTATGATGAAGATTCCTAAAAACAGTATTGTTTTTGCAGCATTTCTACACTTTTATGACCCTCAAAATAAACCCTCTAATCCAGCCTCAAGAAGTTGATTAACTACTGCAGGACTAACGCCACAGTCAGACCATGAGAGGATTTAATACAACAAATATACAGTCTGAGACTTCAGGCTACAAGACGATTAGAATTCTTATCACACATATGTGGCACCAGGGTTAAAACAACTGCGTCGACTTAAGTTCAAGTGGAATTAAATAGAATCTATAGAGTAGGTTGGGGGGAGAAAAAAAAAGAAAAAAAAAAGGTTTCTCAGCAGACTAGATGACACCACTCCACTCCACGACAACAAAATTAAAGTCCATTTAACTGAACCCAAGACATAGTTTGGTCATTTGTAACTAATGGTTTACACCAGGGGATGTTTTAATCTTTAACAAGGTCAGTGACCACAAACAAGTAGCCGTTCATCTTGGTCACTTGACCGATTGATCACCAAAGAGACAAATTACTCAACGAAAGCTAATTATGTTTGTACTGACAGCAAACTCCATCACTCCTAAAAACGTCGAGGAAATCTATGCTGCTGTTCCATTGGATAAAACAACGAGTATGTAAATAAACAATAGATTTCAGATTTGTCATGAATACTTTTATAAATAATCCATCCTTTCCTTTATTTTTGTGTCTTTACCTGTCTACGAGGAAGGGAAAAGGCTGAAGGAATACGTCCAAGTGTAGGTGAGGTGAATTTTACCTGCTGGCTTGGGGGTGTGGCCTGTGGGGTGTGCCCAGTGGGAGGGGCGTGTCCTCCGCTGCTCAGCACCACGGGCATGCTGGGAGATGTACTTCTATGGTGGGGGCTGAATGAATCCTGCCAGAGCACTGCTTTCGTCTTCAACACACACACACTGCTCATTCCACCACAGCCTGTAGAGAAACAGGGGTTTGACACAGTCATGTTTAATCCATGTCCAGTAGAAAATCTCACGTTATATATTTCAATGTCACGAATTGTACTTTTTATTTTTCACAGCAGTCTCAACCTTTGGGCCGTGAGACATCTTGTGGGGTGAAAACTCACTATTTTTGGCCCAGATTTAGATTTAAATTAAGTTTTTTTTTGTCCAAGAAAGAAACTTGACTCATCTTCACCCTGTCTTGGTCCAATTCCAACACACAGTTACTGAGTGCAGGACATTTAACTACTTGTTCAAATACCAACATTTTCCCTAAGGCAATAGTCTAACATCCTTGCTTCGCAGGTGGCCAACAGTCAAGAGATGTACAAGGTTCTAGGGTGATGGTCAACAGTTTGGACCATAGGTCCAAGTCACGGGCCTGGGCCACGGGTGGGCCACTTGTCAGTCAGGCCCTCCCAATTAAATGAGAGGGCTGATCAAACTTGACTATAATACTTTGGGGTTGGTCCACCCTAATTTTTTTCAGGGCCCACCCATTTTAAGGGGTCTGGCTACACCCCTGGTTTGGACTTTGGTAGAGCCTTCTAGCAACAATTTTGTCAATTGGGAGCAACTTTGTTTACATGATTAAGATTACATGATTAATAAACTGAGAGGGAACAGCAAACAATCTTCTGGACAACAACCTGCTATTGTACAAGAAGTCGAAGGTGGCAGAAAAGCATGTGAGCGTGGCGCAAAATGTTCAGAGTGGTTGTCAGACAATGGTGGGGGGAGGGGCTGAGTTCTAAATATAAATTGTTTATTATGTTACCCACTTAGTTTGAAACACAGTGTCCTGTTGACTAGTTTTATTAAAAAATATTTTCAGCAGCCCTTTTACTTGCGTTTCATGTTAGGATGGCTGAGCCGTCTAAGGCAAGGTACAGTCTCCCCCGGAGGCGTGGGTTCGAATCCCATTTCTGACATGAATCTACCATTTTTTTTTTTACTTTAACAGTTTAGTGAGCAGTGTCAAGCAAAATGTCATGTTGAGCAACATTTAGCTTGATGTTGTTAAAAAAACCCACAAAGGTAAAACTTGACGAGCGGCAAACATGCCAAAATGCTGACGTTGGACATGGAGTCACTCTCGACCGTATCTGCGTGGCAACAGACAGAAGAAATAACTAATGCAATCGTTTACCTCATGTTCCACCAGTGCAACAGGTTAATCATTGTCACTGCAGTTTTCTATACTGCACTACCCTGGACCTAAAGATAAAGAACAACGTACTGTGTGTGTGTAAATACAGATAACATTTTTATCATTTAAAAACAGGACGGGGACAAGAATCAGGCCAAACCAGATTTGGAAAAAATGTGCATCACATGGACAAACAGTAGAGGTAAAAAAAAAACAAAAAACAATCAACTACCAGTTGAGTCAGTCTGGAGTACTAAAAGGAGGGAAACACAGTTCACCACAGAACTGTCCCTTCCAAAAAAAAGTTTCTTGCACGGCTGAAGATGTGTTTTTTTTACGCAATGCATAGCAAACACACTTCCCTGAGTGTATACAGCACGGTGCAGTATGCTGTAGTGCTGAGACAGCTGTATCCCTGCCTGTCATAGCAGACAGCAAAGGCCTTTCGTCCAAGCTTATCAGCGGAGGATCACTTTCCCAGCACTCATTTGCCTGAAAGCAGTCTGATTTGTTAGGTTAATTGGTGTGGCGTCTAGTTAGCCTGAGGATCTGCATATTCTACCAATTAAGGACAAAAATTAAACAAAATGATACATAAAGTGCCATACCGTCAGCTTTATTTTAATAGTGCCTCCGAAACAAGTGACAATGTTTTTCGAGGTACGGAATCTGTAACAGCCACATTGTTATAGTCTCAAATGAATAGGCTAAAATGTTCTATTTACAATAAAATAGCTAAATATATATTCACTCGCATAAATGGAACGGAATTTATATACATATTATTTTCAACCGTTTTGAATTGAATAGATTTTTCACATCAGGTGCTCCATTAAAATATGTATAGCATGTGACCAGGCTGGCGACTAATGCCTTCCGGTAACGTTTGTTCACACTGGTGCAAGCCTTTTTTTTTTTTTTTCGCAACAGACCGGTTAAAAGGCTCGTAATATTTTAACGGACCGTTAAAATTGCCGTAATGTTGTGGAAGATAAATATATTTCTCTGCGGCCCGGCAGCACCTCACCCACAGACCAATACTGGGCCCCGACCCTGGGTTTGAGGACCACTGGTGCAAGCTGTCATTTAACATTGTTTATTTAGAAAAAGTAAATGTATAGCAGTGTGAAAATACTGTAAATATTGCCTTCGGGAAGTTAGTGATAATAAGAAACTGATAATTGAGCTCTACTAACTTTTTTACATTGATTAATATTGAAATACTCTTACTACTACAATCTTATTAATTTTATTTTAAAATAATGCACATTTGCAAAATAAATAAAATGACAGAATGTTTATTATTAACATGGTTTTCAAACTTATTTTTGTTAACAGTTTATTTAATATTTTATTGAAGTTATGCTCCAATTACCACAAGAAATAAAAGCATATCCATTGGGGAGACAACTAGTAAAAAAAATTAAGTACATAAGTTTCATGACCCAAATAAACTCTTGTAAACTAAAAAAATAGATAAAATAAGCCGTTACCATCCTTATTTTTTAAAGAACACTTAATACCTTTTGGAAAAAATTCAATGCAACTGACAAGCTAACCCTAAGTCCCAGGAATTTGTTGATTTCCTGGCTTAACACCTACGGCAATTGTGTCCAAATTTTCGCAGGACATTTCGTTATAATTCTTACATATTGCGAGACTTTAACTACTTGGAAATGTTGCCAGCGTTTTTTTAGTAAGAACCATTTAAAATAATTACTTTCAGTTTGTGTCTTGTTCACGCCTGGCAATCATTGCAGGCTTTTTAAGGTCCATTGCTTTCTCTGATAAATTAGCGCCTGCCAATCCTGCCTTGGGAAGCATTCAATTCAAATGGGTTCAAACTGTGACGAATGACCTGGAAGGTAAATACGACTAGTACAGAAAAACAGAAATTCCCTTTGTCAGAACAAGTCAAATTATATTTACAGCTTGTATGAAGTTATTTAAACCCTAACAATTTTTGTAAACATAACGTATTTAACAATATAACCTTTATAGTAAATATGGCAGACTGAGTGCTGTACATAGCAACAACGGGAGACATGGAATTTGAGGAGGGAGAACATATTTTAAGGAGGATTTGTTGTTATTACTTGTAACTGAGAAAATGGGATTTAGGTTGCATGTTCACCCATTCATTAACTACTATGAGACACACCCACTCCAAATTCAAGATGAATTACACAATAGCTGCCTGGCAACGCATGAGAAAATAATTCTGTCCTGATGATGCAAAAAGTACATGATGTGGGAACCTCTCTAACAAGGTGAAAAAAATAATAAAATTTTCTCACGGCCTTGGGAGACGAAACGGATTTTAAACTTGCCGTGTAAAAATCATAACACTTAACAGTTACTTCGTGGCAACTGGACATTGAGGGTTTCTCGAAAATGTCTTCAAGAAACCTACCGTGTCCAGTTGTCCTTAAAGTAACTTTTTTTGGATTAAGTGACTGTGATGACTCAGAACCTACACAGACATAACAATACTGTAGATCTCCAAAGGACTGTTGGTAGATCCAACAACTTAAGATAAATGATAGGAACGAAAACTAAAAATATAATTCTATTTCAAGATGCTAATCACTAGGCTAAAGGGAGAATCACGTAGGTATTGAGTCAGACAGTATAACATATATATATATATATAGATATATATATCAACTTTTAATAGGTTAATATATTTCGAGTTTTCAATTGAGGTGGATCACTTTAGCCTGGTCATTTAAAAAGTAGCTTACAAACCAAAAAAGCGTTGACACTCCTGCAGTATCCCAACCTACGTAGAGTCGAAAGTTGCGATTGCGACGACACATCAGTGGGGTAAAACTAACCTGTCTCACGACGGTCTAAGCCAGACCTGGGCAAACTAAGCCCTGGGGGCCAGATGCAGCGCATTTGACGTCATAATACGGCCCGCCAGACTTATCCAAATTATACTTTTAATTTATATTATTGTTATTTTTCTACCTTTTCCCTGCAAAGCCGGCGTTTCCCCAATAGATAGTCTAAAGAGGCTTAAAGTATTTTGCCTTTATTCAATACTTTTATCTTAGTTTATCAGAAATACTTAATCTCCGTGATCCCGACCTGGCCCTTGACACAAATTTTAGTCCAAGCTAAGGCCCACGAGCCCTGGTCTAAGCCCAGCTCAAGTTCCCAATTGGTGGGTGAACAATCCAACGCTTGATGAACTCTGCTTCACAATGATAGGAAGAGCATCGTTCTTCGAAGGATCAAATAGCGATGCGCTATAAACGCTTGGCCGCCACACGCCAGTCATCCCTGTGATAACTTTTCCGACACCTCTTGCTTGAAATTTCAAAGGTCAGAAGGATCGGATATGGGTCAGCGGTATCAAACCCACAACCCTTGCATGGCAGATGTTCATTCCATCACTCCTGCATTCTCTCAGCTTATTTGTTAAATAAAGTAAAGGGCAGAGACACAAATGCTTGGTTGTTGTTTGACATCTTTGGATTACAGTTATAACCACTCTGTCTAAAATAACCAGTTGTCCATTAGTGTCCCTGCAGGCCATGAGGAAATTACAGGGGCTATTTCTCTTGGGGGGGGGTTACACTGATCCATTCAGTAATTACATTACAGTCAGAGTCGCTCTAACACATTGAATCTCCCAGCTTTCTGCTCATGTCTGCTGAAAATCCACCGTGAAACACACCCCCCTAGTACAGACTGAGAACCAGGAGTTGACCCACTGCACAGTCCCGGCAGATAAAACCAGACCTGGTGTCTCTTCGAGTGGTTTTCGTGTTAAAAACAAGGAAAAATACACATTTATTCTTCTATACTGTAGCATTTGTGAAGGGAAAAAGAACACCCGGAAATCCACAGCCAATGTGGCCACTCTCCAACGCTCAAGGCGCAAATAGCTTATTATTATTATGACAAAGACTTCCCCTCAGTTCCCGGAAACAGGCAATATCCTCCAAAAGTCTACGGCGGTTAATCATTATTCAATACCGGTGATCAATCCACCGCATACCGGGCACAGGCAGGGGTGTGACAGTCCGAGGAGGTAACCTGCAGAGCTAGCAGGAGATAACGTGAAGTGTTACAGAATATTTCTGTCCCGCCACACATGACACACAGAAATGTCACAAAATTAAGGGGTTTTAACGCGAAAACACGGGGTTAAATGTGTGGAGTGAGTTCTATTTACATGCATGTGTCTTCCCTCACGCCAAGTCTGGGCTGTGTTATAGGGGCTTCGCTGCCCATGGCTACCAACAATAACACGGCCTCCGACTCCAGCTTCTCCCGGGTAAAGCAGAGGCTAGACCCGGGTTGAAGACAGAGTTTATACCCGGCTGAAATATTGCTGCATTGTTTATAAAAAACACCCGAGTGTCTCGCGGTGCCGGCCGACTCTGCATCCCCGCGGGTCCCTGAGACGGGGGATGCTAACAAAGGCCTGGGAGCTGTCTGTCTGGAGCGGAAGAGCGACACAACGAGAGGAAGGAGGCAGGCAACAGAAAGGGAGCAGCCGCTCCGACCTCGCAAAACACCCCAGTTTAATGTCCGCCCGAGTCGCACACGGACCCAATAACGGCTCGGTGCCGCGCACAAACCCCGTCCGCTTCCACCGCGGCCGCTGGAGCGACTCTACTCACCGGCGGAGAGGGTGGATGGTCGCGGATTTTGGCCCCAGTTTCTCTCTGACACCCCAGGCTTTCACTCCAACAACATGGCGGCTCGACGGAGGAGCAGGGAGAGCACTGCATGACGGGAAGAGATGAGAGAGAGCGTGCGGTTCATTGCGCCAACCAGGAGGAGGAGAAGGAGGGAGAGGAGGAGGGGAAGGAGGACGAGCAGACCGGACCGGCGTCTTTGTTAGAGCTGTCTGCTCTGTTGTTCTCGTGTCATGATTTATTTGTACTTTAATTTGATGAACTCTATTTATTTTTACTTTGCTCGATTAAAGAAAACACTGCTGTTACAGCATCTGCCAGCGGAGCAGCAAAAACAACATTTAAGGACCACAAAAGCCTGGATTGCATTAATATCAAACTCATTAACTGCAAAATAATTAAATATGACACATTATATATTGCATTTACAGCAGTGTATATTTAGATGCTGTCACCCTCCTAATGTCAATGGATGGAGGCTATAGAGTGGGTCTGACTGTACACAATCGGGTCTCACCCACAGGCTGTCTGACGGTTTGTTGGACAGACGGGTTCTACCTCCAGGCTGTCTTGACTTCCCAGTGTTTGGAAGTATCTGAAAAGGCCAGAGTGTGGAGTGAACCCATAACCACCGTGGCCTGTGGGTGTTTTTTAGAAGGTAATAACAGGAGATCCCAGAGCTGCACTCACTCACTGTGGGGATGACGTCATGCAGATACAGTGCACAACAGAGAGCTGTTCTTTTTCATCAAGCTCTGGGGCAATAAGGTAGACAGAGAGACAGACAGACAGACAGAGAGACAGACAGTTGGATAGATAGATAGATAGATAGAAAGATGAGTGTGTTGGCAGATGGACAAACAAACAGACAGACAGACAGACAGATAGATAGATGTAGGTGAGTAGTACATAGCCAGGTAGGTAGGTTAGATTTAGTAGTGTTAGTAGGTAACATTCTTGCCGTGTGACAATGACAATATTACTACTGAGTTAGGTTATATTGTATTATACTGTATATTTGAACATACACATGTACATGTGTATATATGAGCATACACATGTACACCTATATCCACATTTACATTTATATATATAAATATATATTTACATATACATCAGTATACATACACATCTGAGTTACTACTGAGTTAGGTTATATTGTAATATACTGTATATATGAGCATACACATGTACATATATATCCATATATATATATAAATACATGCATTCCTGCATGCATATTCATACATACAGCTGACTTAACACATGCATATCAGTATATATATGCATATATATATATACTGTATATATTTATACATATATACATATACATTAGTATGCATATACATCAGTATACATATACATCTGCAACATACACTTGGGTTAAAGAATATGTTAAAGTTAGGGATGTCCGATATAACATTTACCGATACCGATATTAACCAATATTGTCCTAACACTTTATTCCCGATACCGATATGAACCGATATTGCCCTAACACTTTATTCCCGATACCGATATGAACCGATACCGATACCACTATAGGCAGCTAATTTCCCCTGAATTAGTGTGATACCAGACATTTTACAAACAACTGTTATTTTTTACCATTTTGTCTGAAACAGTCCTATGATTCTTTGTGCAGCATTTGATGTAAACAAGAAATGTCTGGTGTTGGACAGAAGAACTTTCCAAAAACATTGATTAACTTTATAAACTGGGCTCATTCAGCCTCAGAAACAGTTGCAGTATAAGAGTAAAAACCTCTTTAATGAGAGAAAAAACATTTCACCATCATCACAATGTAAACCACTCTTCTTGTTGATGACATGTGAGACAAAACCGAATGGCATTTCACTGGATTATGTCCGAGAAATGCTTATTTCTAATACAATTAGTCCTGACATAGCCCGGCTACAAAAACCTTCACACGTTTAGTAAAAACAGCGTCTTTTCTTCAATGGAAGAGAATGGCTGGTTCTCCTAGACGATGAACTCCGTGAAGTTTGTCTGATTTCTTTTGCTCTTCTTTGTTCTTAACCGTGAGTGTTAAAATCTTACACTTATGGTTATTTGCCCAAACCATGGCTTTGCAGCTTTGGATCATCGGCTTATAGAAATATAGGAGTAAAATTAAATATTAGCAAAGTAGATTAAATTTGTCGTATGTTGCACTGTGCAATTGTGGGGTTAGTGCTCATAATAATTTTAAAATGGTGAGTTAGTGAAATAATAATGTCCTTGTAGATGATACTGCAGGAAAAAGGAACATTTCTAAAAATTATTTATCCATTCATCTTCTTATTGGTTATGAGGTGCAGGGTCTCTTGGGGCCCCACTGTATCAGTGTACACAGCATAAACAATGCGTTTTGGCAGGCCCCCTAGTGGCCATGGCTACAAGCAATTGCCTAGTTTGCTTCCTAGCTGCCCCTGCTTGCACTTCCACTTCTTTGTCACTATGAGTTATAAGAAAACTAATCAAAAAGGGACGATTTTTAAACGCAACAAATCCTCTTAAATGCTCAAAATATCAATTCAAGCGCATTGCAACATGACTCAGTTCCTTCGTTAACCTCTGGGAGTGAAAGGTTTTTGAGGACTAATTCATCAAACTGTAACCTCTGGGAATTGGGGGTGCACTTAGGTCTGGAGGGTTCCAGGTTCAAGTCCACCAGACACCAAGTTACAGCTGTGGTGCACTGAGTCCTACTCTTGGGGATGGGTTAAATACAGAGGTCCAATCTTGGTGAACTGTGTCACAATGACAAGTATCCACCTTATTTCTATATATATAGAGGAATATTGACTCTGATCCATTTATATTTATACGTTTGTACATTCTTCTTTTCCTTCCGGCTGTTTCTTTCTCAGGGGAAATCAAATTTTTTCATTTGCTCTTCTTCTCTTTCTACCTGCGTGTCCTCCTTCATGGCATCCGTAATCAACCTTTTTCTTTTTATCTTAGACAGGCATGGGCAAACTAAGGCTCGGGGGCCAGATGTGGCCCATTTAATCGTCTTTAATGCAGCCCGCCAGCTTTGGCTGTTACAAAAAATGCATTTTAGGTTTTATACTTGGCTTTTAAACGCCATTTATCTTCATTCAACAAACTCTCCATCTTAAGGCTCTTGCCTCGGCCCCTGTGTCCAATTCTGGGACACATTGTGGACAATGCGTAAGAACGTATGCCCACATCTGTCTTAGAACAACAGTAGTCCAATAGTCGGCAGTCATTGTTAACCTGGACCACGACCAGACCAGTATGGAAATCAACTTGGTGACTTGCATGTGACTTGTTGATTTGGCTAGTTTTCATGCTGGGTGTCCCTCCCTAACGCAACTCTCGCAGTGGGAGCAGTTGTGGCTCAGTGGTTAAGGAATCAGACATTGGTTCTGAGGGTTAAGGTTATATTCCGAGGTGCGGGGAACATGGAACCCTCCCCAGACTCTGCTCTATGGGTGCTCAAGGCTGCCCACTTTTTTTGTGAAGGGTCACATTGCACTGGAGGGAATCACAATAACAAGAAAGTAGCAGGAAAAAACTCCTTCATCCCCTTATCCAGGGCCAACAGTCTCCATGACTGCCACCCAAATCACACTGCACCCGACTGTGAGCCTTCCTGTGTGTGGTGAGCCCACTGCAACCCCCCAAAATATAAGAATCGTAATAAAAATGAGTACAAAACCAAAGGCACTTTGCAAGAATTCAACAGATGACACCAACAGTCAGATTTAACGTAGAAAGTGTGTTTTTATTATTTCAAACGTTACCTTACACTCATTAAGTTCTTCTCTTCATACCTGTCCCTCACCTCCCTTTTCACTGCTTCTCACACCAGGTGTAGATCCCACCCGGACCATCTCACTGTGTCTGACTGTGCTTAGACACCCCATTTTATAATCCATGCTTCAGTGGCGATGGGCTAATCCAGCCACAGTCGTGTATGTGGCGAGCGAGCAAGAGCCAGATTATGACTAATGAGAATTAGCTGGTTAAAAGAGAGAGGCACGAAGACAGGAGGAGAAAGACAGGTATGGAGAAAAACTTTGATACGTGTACGCCCCGCCCACCCTCCTGCTAATACACCACCCGGACTCTTTTTCTAAATGGTACCAACAAAAAAAACAATCATTGGCTGGATATTTACATGCACATGAATGCCCCTCTGCCCCCCCTCCCCTGTAGACACACTAATACCTGAACCCAAAGCCATCTGCATCTCCAGTCCACAGCTGGAATCATTCTGAACAAAGACACATGTGCTTTTGTTGAAAGTTTGGGATGATCATTGTTTTAATCACAGAAATCTACAGATTATTTTTTTTTCAACTGTCATTTCCACAGTCACCTTTTTTTGGACCAGGCATGGGTAAAGAAAGGCTCGGGGACCGGATGCGGCTGGCTCCCTTTTGTGATCCGGCCCACCAAACTTGTCCTAGTTAAATATTGGTATTGTGATTTTACTTCAGTCATTTCCCTGCAATACCTACATTTCCCCTATAGATGGCGCAGAGATGGGGAAAAGTTTGCATCAGGTGCAGATTGATGGTGTGTTCGTGTGAACTAAGGCAAATGATATATAAAAGTCAATCATGAAGGGGCAGATGGTGGCCTAGTGGTCAAGGAATCAGACTCTGTAAGGTCCCTGGTTTGAATCCCCCTACTGCAAGGTTACCACTGAGGTCCATTGAGCATGGCACCGTCCTCACTCACTGCTCCCCGGGTGAATCACAACGTCACAATGACAAGGAGTTTGCTTAACGAAATAAGGGCTAAAATGCTTTTAGCCTTTGGTACACCCCCTAATGGGGGAATAGGGCTATTGCAGGGTAGTAGACCGAAATTTAATCGAATTTATCCAAAGCGTCTCACACAGAAGGATTGACATTATCAGATTTGTGCTTCCGCTGGGAATCAAACCCAGGACCCTTTGCTGAATAGATTGGAAAGCCAAACAGGCCACATCTGGTCCCCGGGCCGTATTTAAGCCTTTATTACATGACTTTTCATTCATCCTGGTCCACATGAGGAGTTTTTGACTCTGGTCCCGACCGGCCCCCTGCGTCTAATTTTTGGAATAATTGTGGCACCGCGAGCCAAAAGTTTGCCCACGCCTTTTCTAGACGCTCACAATTTGTACGTCTTCCAATACATCGCTGACTTTGCAGCATGACAAGGAAGGAAGATCTGTAAATAACCATGCAGCATAGAAGTGGGGGCGACAACAGAGAGACAGACAGACGCGAGCAGCTGCTGGTTGTTCATGCTTTGTTCTACACCGGCACTTTGTGTTGTTCTCTCCGGGATTTACTGTGTCATAAATGCGGTGAATCAGCAAAGGAGATTAGAACCGACGAGGAAATCAATACAGATAACTCCGCCGTTGTTTCCAGACGCGACCAGAGCAGTCAGCATTTGGAAAGTGGGTGTAAAATGAGCGCCGTGCTGTAAACACAACTGTCAGTGATGTGATGTGATGAGATGCAGCGCCGGCGGTGGCTTTGGGAACAGGGAGGACCGGGTAAGACTGTTCTAATTTGACATCACCACGTTCTAAAACAACAACAGGTACGAGCTCTGCCTCTTTTTTTTTTTTTTCCAATAATGTGACCCCGTCTACCTCCTACCCCAACCCCCACCTCACACACGGACAAACACTCGCATGCACACACACACTTATTCTCACTCAATCAAACCAAACAGACGCCCAGCCCCCGCCCTTCCCCAGGAAAGAAAAAAAAAAAAAAAAACTAAAATTCACAACGGCACTGAGTGGTATGAGTCCAAGGGGGAAAAAACCACGAATCGTCAGCCAGTTCTGTGGAAATACACTCATGCATTCTCAGACACACTGCACACACACCGGAGGGAGTGTGGAGAGCTGGCAGTTTAGTGAAGTGTGTCCTCCAGCTCTTCATCTTTTCACCCCTGTACGGTCCATTCCTCCTCTTCTCCTCCTCCTCCTCCTTACACTTGCTGGTTGGTCCCTGAGCTCTGTACATTCTAATCAGGGCTGTATTCATTTCTCCACACACACACACACACACACACACAAAAACACACACTCAGACGCAGACTTCGCTCCCTCTGGGTGGGGTCAAGTCCATCGCTCAGGTAAACTGTGACACACACAGAGTGAGTGTAAATCAGCACGACTGCCCTTTTCCATCCACAGTGACGCTGTCAGGGTTTGGCCTGAAGAGGGCGCTACCCAGTATTAACCAGCTCTAGGAGAGAAGAAGAAAGAGATCAAGAGGGATTAATAAGAGCAGGCATTTATCTGAGTGAAAAATACACTCCTTTATTTCTCTGTTGAAAAGACACTCCAGCTGAAGGACACTCTGAGTTGAGCTTTTCTAAAGTCTGGTTTAAGAACTCTTTAAGAACATTCAAGGACAGGTTTTTTTGACACCCCCAGCATCATACATCTGTGTTTAACAATAATGTGATACATTAAAAAGCTGGAGAAAAGTGTCAGGAGTGATGTGTGATAGAAGAGTGTCCATGATGGGTGGACAAGAGACATGTGAATTAGTCGAAATTGAGGTGACAGAGATGCTAAGGTTCTCTTTAGGAGAGACAAGGACGGACAGGATCAAGAATGAGGTGATTAGAGGGACAACACAGATAGGAAGGTGTGAAAGGTTTATGGGACAGTTGAGACCAGCCATGATGGACGGATTAGAGACAGAAGACAGATTTGAGGTGGAGGTGGAGTGGTAAAATATGCTGAGGTTCTCTTTGGGATGGAGAGGATCAGGAATGAGGTGATTAGAGGGACAACACAGACAGGACGGTTTGGAGAAAAAGCTGGAGAAGACAGATGGAGATGGTTTGGACATGTTCAGAGGAGGGACTTATACAATGGAGCTACCAGGTAGGAGACAGAGAGGAGATTGATGAATGCAGTGAGGGACGACAGGGAGGTAGTTGGAGTTAGAGTTGGGGATACAGAGGACAGGGGGAGATGGGAAATTGTTGACTCGCTGTGGCAACCTCTGAAAAAAGGGACAAGCCGGAAGGAGAAGACGCAAAAGACAGGAGACAGAGCTGGGGGTGGAGGAGTTAAAGATGCTGAGGTTGTCTTCAAGGGGGACAAGAATGGACAGGATCAGGAATGAGGTGATTAGAGGGACAACACAGACAGGAAGGCTTAGAGAAAAAAAGCTAGAGAAGACAGATTGAGATGGTTTGGACATGTTCAGAGGATTGTTAGAAGAATGCTCCTAGAGATGGAGCTACCAGGTAGGAGACAAAGAGGAGATTGATGGATGCAGTGAGGGAGGACATGGAGGTAGTTGGAGTTAGAGTAGAAGATACAGAGGACAGGGGTGACAACCCAGAAAAAGGGACAAACTGAAAGGAAAAGACAAAGTTGAACCAGGACTTTATTCTAGTACAAATGGTTTTCAAGCTCTTGCGGGCAACACAAGACGACTTGGTCTGACACCCTAGGCCCACGGGCCTTATGTTGAACATATTTGACACATCAATTGTTTATATTACATTTTAAGATCTAAGAACTCTTCAAAATGTGTTTAATACTGTGAGTGGTGAGTCCACTGGAAGTCAAGTGGGCCGGGACAGACCTATGCTCAGAAAACCTTAGTGGCAACCTGGCAGCTTGTGGGTTAGGACCTGATCCTAGGGGACCGAGGTCCTCTTGTGGCCAAACATCTAACACGTCTCATCAAGTGTTCCGATTTTTAAAGCAGAAAATAAAATAAAGAGGTTCTTACTCACGTGTAGAGAGGCTGCAGTTGCAGATGAGAGGACTTCTGAGGAGGCTGGTAGCCGTAGGAGTCGAAACCGCCGATAAAATCGACTGTTAGAGGAAAGAGATGAGGAAGTAGTAAACTTTCACTGCATTTCAATGAAGCAAAAATTAAAAGTGAAGATGTTCAACTGTTGCTGATATTAATGAAATACTTAATTTCCTGATTTCGACCAATACATGACCCCAAAAACTGAGGCGAACGTCTCAGAAGCTTATGTTTGATTACAGTAGGAGGGGCTTAAAGATGGCGGTAATGATACACATGAGCCTTTTACGCCTGATGCTATTACAGTAAATCATGAACATCATATGGAAACTGAATGATAGAGACAGAGTCTGAAGGACAGACGGACGGACGGACGGACGGACAGACAGACAGACAGACAGACAGACAGAGACCCACAGATGGACCGTCCATGCCAGCAGACCAGCACTATCCAGCAGACAGACAAACACTCTGTCGGTGGTAATATTCTGGGAGGCATCTTTTAATACTCCACAGATGGATTGCCAAGATTACCCAGAGGGAATCCTCGGCTCTGATGCTACTCAGCATGATTCAGGCAAGAGAAGAGACTGAGCGAACACCAAGCACTTACAAAGCAGAGAGGTTATATGAGACAGGAATTCAGTGATGCAGAAACTGTTACAGAGAACAGGATGTTTGCGCTAGTTTTGACAGGAAATGACCGTGTACAAAAGGTAATTCTGCAGAAAATTACATTTTTCTGAGTGATTTTTAGTTCAGTTGATTGAGCTGTGATGTCCTGGTTCCTCATGAGCAGTGTTGGGCAAGTTACTTTAAAAAAAAGTAACTTATTACTTTACTAGTTACTACTCTGAAAAAGTAACTAGTTACTAAATCATAAAAGTAATTAATAACTAGTTACTTTATTTTAAAAACACATTAAAAAAATTTTAGTTTTGTGTTCTGTAGCAACTAGCATAATGACGGTTCAATAAAAACAAAATAGATGTTTAGACATTTAGACAGGCATCTTTATCGTAACTTGCTTGTGGGTGTGTGCTGCTGTACCGCGTCGCATGTAAGGCAAAAAGACCCGCCCAGGTCTCTTTCTGATTGGCTTAGCCTGAAATGTTAACCTATGTCAACCAATCATCGCTCCTTTTCAACGCATGGGTTCAGTTAGTGTCCACGGCCGTCTTTCGCTCATGACTGACAGGCAGCAGACAGACTCTACTGTCACACAGTCCCCTTCCCATGGCAGGACAAATTGTCCATTTGGACCACAGATAGCAACGAGTAACGAGCCCCTTTACACCATTCAGTAACAATAACGCCGTTACTGAATGGGAAGAGTAACACGTTACGTTATTAGTTACCAAGAAAAGTGGATTTTGTAACGTAACGGCGTTACAAGTAACTTGTCAGTCCCAACACGGTAAACAATATAACACAAAGTCTGGATTTTACCAAGTTGGCTGGTACATATACATATATATATATATACATATATATATATATATATATATACACACACATATATACATATATATACATATAACTATATATATATATATATATATATATATATATATATATAGTCACAAAATAGACCCTATACAGATGTTGGAGCTATCTGAACAAGACAGTGGAGGGAAAGCATCTTATTAAAGCACTCACAGCTGTCCTCGTCATCCTGGAAGACTTTGCTCACGTAGCAGGCGTACACAAAGCCAAAAAGCTGTCGGGTCAGATGTGTATAAGAGACAGCATATATATATATAGTCACAAAATAGACTCTATACAGATGTTGGAACTATCTGAACAAGACTGTGGAGGGAAAGCATCTTATTAAAGCACTCACAGCTGTCCTCGTCATCCTGGAAGACTTTGCTCACGTAGCAGGCGTACACAAAGCCAAAAAGCTGTCGGAGAGAAGAACAATGAGTCTTGTTGTTCAGGCAGCTGACGGGAGAATCAGCTCACGTACATTTACTTGACAACTGTCCTTGTTTTAGTGTATTAGAAACAAAACCCAGAGTATATTTTCTGGATTTATGCCATTGACTAGATCAGGCGTGGGTAAAACATGTGACTCACGGGCCAGAATTGACCCTAAAAGTGGACACAAGGGACAGGTTAGGAGTCCGTAGATCGATTATACGTCCTAGCATGTAAAGTCAGGCATAAAAGCTAACATGCTAGAATAATTTCAGCCTTCACTTTTGAGAAAACATGGGCATTGCATGAAAAAAGGCGGAAGTATAATGACAATTGTTGAATAAGACAAGTTTGATGGGCTGGATTATGAAGCTAAACGGGCCACGTCTGGCCCCCGAGCCTTAGTTTGCTCATACCTGGACCAGACTATGTATGGATGGGTTTTTTTTTAACAATTGTAAAATCTCTGATACATGAATGGAATATGGACATGACGTTAATCATGGTTTAAACAAGTGAGCAAGTTGGATTCAGCACATTATGACCAGTGATTCTTAGAGAAATTGATCACATGACATTGTTGTACATCTGTCCAATAGGACGCTCAATCAGTCATGTGACCTCATTGTGATCAAACCCTTTTAATAGACAGATATTGTTTCCGGTCTCTTGTCTATTTATCGTCAATTGTTCATCATGATCAGATGAGTGTGTGTGTGTGTGTGTGTGTGTGTGTGTGTGTGTGATACGTACAGCCAACAGGATCTGAATGGCCGAACTCAACACCTCGATGTACTGGTAGTCAAGGAGACACCCGGAGACAGTGATGACATGGTGGTCATCAGGGGCCATGCGCGAGTCCAGCACTGGCGTTACCAGGCAACCAGGGCCATGCTCCATCCACCAGGAACGATGGAGGGACGTGTTGAATGTCATGAGGAAGTCCCTGTCCTGAAGACACACAGATGCAGGGAGAGGAGGATCAGACCAGGCCAGGGTTTCTGATTCGCTGTCGACAAACTACGCATCATAAACTGTGTGTGTACTCTACTGCTCATTGATTCTTCTATGTTCATCCCGCAGTGTGGAATTATGGGTATTGGTATTTTCCTACTAGATTAAATTGTGTGTTTTTATTACAGAGGACAGCCTTGAGTACGGAGTCATCAAACAGTCAAGTTATTATTATGACGATTTATTTTCAGAATCCTGATAATAACACTGATAAAGTCACTTTCACAGGGAGGACCTGAGGACAGGACACAGTCATTTGTCCATTTTTGCCTGCTGTGAATGTATTTGGACATTTTATACAATATATAATGTGCCGGAAAATAATCCAGGACGCAAGAGATGCGTAGAACCTTGGATTAGGTTGAGGTCCTTCAAGACAATATTAATAGTAATCTTCTTCTTCTTCTTCTTCTACTTTCAGTTTGTCCCTTTTTTCAACAGCAAATCATCCTTTTCCATCTCCCCCTGTCCTCTGTATCTTCTCCGACTCCAACTACCTCCATGTCCTCCCTCACTCCATCCATCAATCCTCTTTGTCTCCTACCTGGTAGCTCCATCTCTAGGATCATTCTTCTACCAATGTATCCAATGTCCCTCCTCTGAACATGTCCAAACCATCTCAATCTGTCTTCTCTAGCTTTTTCTCCAAACCTTCCTGTCTGCGTTGTCCCTCTAATCACCTCATTGCTGATCCTGTCCATCTTTGTCTCTCTTGAAGAGAACCTCAGCATCTTTAACTCCTCCACCTCCAGCTCCACCTCATGTCTTCTGTCTCTAGTGGATACATTGAGAGCAATGTATCCACTGTCCCTCCTCTAAACATGTCCAAACCATCTCAATCTGTCTTCTCTAGCTTTTTCTCCAAACCTTCCTGTCTGTGTTGTCCCTCTAATCACCTCATTCCTGATCCTGTCCATTCTTGTCTCTCCTGAAGAGAACCTCAGCATCTTTAACTCCTCCACCTCCAGCTCTGTCTCCTGTCTCCATCATCACCTTAGTTGACTCTCTTCTATCACTGATCACTCCTGACTCTTTTCTCCAGCTGTTGCATCCATATAATTATCATTATTATCAATATTATTATCAAAATAAAAGGTAGACTACTGGGTTAGTAGTAGTAGTCATCTAACAATTAATTGCAGTGTCATGATTTTATTTGGGTCAAGTTCACAGTCACAGTCTTTCCATTTTTGTTTTGGTTCTTTTTTTCTTTTCTTTTCAGGGGAAACAGAAACAGGACTCACCTGAGACAGACTGCCAACCTCCAGGTAGAAACAGATGATGAAGGAGTTCCATCCCACCCACAGGACCAGCCATACTGCATACTGTCCAGCAAACACACAGAGACCACCATCAGTTTCATCCGATCTGGCAACCCTACACCCATGTGCTGTGACATCATCGGGAGCTGAGCGCTTTTACTCACAAAGATGAGGTATCTGAAGCGAAACTGCACGGTGCCGAACATTCCCAGGATGACGGCCATGATGTGCAGGAAGTTGGCCAGAATGGGAGCCCACTGGTAACCCAGGAAATCAAACACCTGCCTCTGTAGGGCTGCAACCTACACACACACAGAGAGACACAGGCATTAGATGAGCATCCATAGTGATGCAACGCAGACAAATGAGCACAACAACACACACGCTTATAGTGACAGGGACACACAACCGTGCAGATCTGCCGCAGTTGTTTCCATGGTAACAGCCTGGAGCAGCGGTCCAGTGTGTAAAAGAGGAGCAACCCCTAAAAAGCTCCCCCCCAAACTAATGAGGATCTATGAGCTGAGCCCCCTGCTACACAGCAACTCATCATCCACAAACAATAGCCTGGATGAGCCGCCCTCGCTGCTGCTGCTGCTGCTGCTCACGCTGCTGCTGCTCATTACAGGAATAGATGATGCTGGCTCATATTACACACTTATTACATTTAAGAGGAATAGACTGCAGCTATTTGTGGACACAAGGAATGGCTAACTTTAACTCCAGAATGGAGACCAGATGGTGAACAACGCGGCCCTCTGGTCCTTCTTTTGCTCAGACTCCACGTGGTTCCACCAGGACGGAGCTGTTTCCACCCTGAGCCTGTTTACAGACAGACAGACTAGACGTGGGACAATTAAGGAAATTCCTGCGTCTTTTCACTCTGACCAAGATATTACACTGGTGGAGCGGCAACGTTATTGTCACGAAAATGTTTGCTTTTTTTCGGGAGACACTGGACTTCATCTCTACGTATCATTTCTTCTGGATGCATTGAAATAAAGACTTTATTATTATTATTATTACTTCTACAATTTAACTTATTTGAAGGACAAGTCCAGATGGAGCAGATTCTTCAAAAATTTTGGAAAAAAAAATCTACATTTTAGTTTATTTTACGACAAGAAAGTAAATATCTCAGATTGTCAGAAAAAAAAGACACTTGTACTTACTTTTCAAAATTTTGTACATCACAAGTCTAGCAACAACCCTAGATAAATCAATTTTTAATAAGACATAAAAAGAAAAAAAAAACAGTATCTTTACTAAAATTAAAAATATAGTGGCTATTTCTTATACCGTTGTAATAAAGTTTAGTGAAACTGTTAGTTGGAATATTACACTGTTTATTAGGCAAAAAAAATCATTTTTTAAGCTCACAATCTCCAGACAGTACAATTTAAAACAACTAACAATTCAATAAATAAATAGATAAACAAGTCAGTAACTTGTTTAAGTCGCTCCTGTTGATAAAATCCAGTTGTTTTTTTTCTTACTCCTAACCAGCTTACCCATAACCTCAGAGTGAAAATGTTCTCAAAGTTTTTATTACTGCCCACAAACCAAAAATATCTGTTTTGTTTTCTAGCAGGAGCAGTAAAAAAACCAAAATATGTTGACGTATCAGAAGATGAAATAACACAACATGTTTGGTTGTAGTTGCATGAAAAAAATCTGCAGAAATTAAGGCCCGGCCCCAAAAACAACTCAACCAACCCAATGGCATCTTCCTGCAGGAATCCTTGCGGCTTCACAGCTGCGGATCAACGTGTAACATTATCATATACAGTCCCATTCCTACAACGCAGACCACCCTGACACTGGAGCGCCCCCTGCCCTGCTCCCTCCCCTTGGAGGGCTCACACACCCTTGTCTGTAATGTGGCGTAGCCGAAGCAGCAGCAGCAGCTGCAGCTCAGGGCTTTTCACCGTCAGTACTGAAGGGGCCGGACAAAAAAAAAAATGTCTGATTACAGCGTGCGGGTCTGTAGCACGCTGCTCTAATTATACCTTCACGTTGACTGAGTGGAGAGGCAACCTTTGGCTCACCCACACATGTTAACACAAACAGGCATACGCACCCATATGGCTGCAAGGGAGAAGCAGCAATAACACAGCAGCTAAATGAATTTGCATCTGCTGCGATCACTTTTATTCAGTCTGTTCACAATTGATAAAATCACATTGTGTGATTCATTTGTTTACTAGGAGTTCCTCCTCATCTCTAGAGTCGCATTTCTTTTTTTTTGCATTTTTTTTTACACAGCAAATGACTGATTTCTCAGGAATAATCCAGACCAATTAGCACCAGGATATCGGATTAGGAATATAATCATTAGTCCGGGCCCAGTGAGTGATGAAAACAACTGGAGCCAGGGTTCTACAGCGGTCGGTGTCAGATATCAGTGTAAATGACACAATATATAAATATCTTGTCAAAGAGACATATGTCAAATCAAATATATGGCGTGATATGGTGTTTGGTAACAAAATAAACAATCAGATTTGTCCTCAACATCAACGGTATATTAGTATTCCCACCGCAAATGTCACTAGGCTGTGATTTTGACACTCAAAATACCCTGACAAATGCAAAGCAACATGATCCTGCTTAATAAAAGTTAATTAGTTGTGAAAGTACGGTAACAACAGTGTAATAATAATTGTAATTGTGCCAGTGGATTCTAACAACCTGACCATAGTAACAGCTTCTAAGGTCCTGAACTCCACCTTGGGGACCAGGGGGGGCACCAGAGGTCCAAAAGAAACCAGGATCAATACGACTGGCCGACACATCTGACTATGGGTTTCCCTCCTTATGTTTCTAATCGTCTGTTATAAATGTGATTGTTTCATGATTTTCTAGGGTAAGAACAGGACCATAGTCTACATCCTGGTCCTGATTGGACCAGGGTTCAGATGAAGTTCCACAGCAGTAGTAGTAGTCTATGGATGTCCATTCATTCACACAGCACAATTCACTAAACCTCAGCCATAATTAGTTGAAGCTCGACCACAACATTGACCATAAGATCATTGACCATCTTCATCCAACAACCACACACTCACTCACGGGTGAAGACCCTCATTATCAACCGCCTTTTGTTCCCACTGCGTCCACTGGTCCTTACAGAACCATTAACGGTGTCAAAATAGACGTAAATATGTATGAAAAAAAGAATCAATAATCAGACTCACCAGCTGTAGTGAACATATCACCAGCAGCGTGCATCTGCCGTCGCACTTCCCCATCTTGGAGGGCTCTGTTCGCGGCTTGGAGCCGCGCAGGCTCCGGGGAAAGGACGAGTCCCCGGTCAGATCCAGACTGACTGCCCGAGTCAGCTCACACCATTCCCGGCTGAGAAGACCTGAATGGGTCCGTAGCTGCTGCTGCCTCCTCCGCCACCACCACCACCGCCTCCTCCTCCTTTCTTTTTCTCCCCTCTAGACTCAATCTGTGTTGCCCATCTCGGCTGCTCCTCCAGTCGGTAAATAAGCAGTGGCGGTTGGTTTTCAGGAAAATGAGAAGGAGGAGAAGACGGAGAAGGTGGAGGAGGAGGAGGAGGAGGGGAGGCGTCCACTTCACGCCGGCCCGCTGCGGTCCGACCACCGCACGACAAACCGAATCACCTCGGCCACACCTTCCGGGGAGAGGACACACAAAGACACAAAGAGAGACGGAAGCCTGTCAGGCTGAGCCCCGGGCCACACACTCACCGAGTAACATCATATGATACCGGATCACACGGAGGCAGCGGGGAGGAGAGGGGAGTAAGGAGAGGAGGAGGTCGACCCCGCAGTGCTACTCCTCGGCTAACGCTGGAGCTACATGCGGACACAAAGCAGCCCCGATGTGACTCACTGTTTTCCAGGAGCTGCGGGGGGGAAACTCCGCTCCGGTCCCGCTCCTCCCCCGTCCTCCTCTCTGCTCTCCTGGGCGGAAACAAGTCAAGTTAAAGGGCACATGTGCTCACCGATACCGAGGCTCCGAGCTCCGCGTCTCTGTCCGTAAGGCAGCGTCTTTTGTCAACAATCGTAGCCGGGGCGGGCGCAGGAGGAGCCGGGGATTTGGGAGAGAGAGGGGGGGAGAGGCAGGGAAGGAGGGAGTGAGAGACAGGGGGTGGGGGCTCTCAGTCACCGCGACCCCCTCCAGGAGAAGCTTCGCTCAGATTCTGCGGCTCCGCGTGCGTGAAAGAGGGAGGGCGCGCGCGTCCGCACGGCGAGGCGTCAGAGGAGACGGGCACAAAAGAAAAGTAGAGGAGGAGGTGGAGGAGGAGGAGGAGGTTCAGCAGACAGTCGAGAATAATCAAGTCCACTGGCCGAGCCGAGGCTGCCCTGGCCCCGCGGCGCTTCTACTGCTCCTCCCGCCGCTGCTCCTGCTCCTTCTCCTCGGCCCGTGGTGATTCAGAGCGGAAAACATTAATGACAAAAGCGATGTTTAATCAACCTCTGCCTCCTCCACTGCTCCACAGGCAGAATATAGTGACCGATCCACAGGAGCCCGGGGCGGTCAGTGACTCACCCGTTCTTCCGGTGTTAAAGTTACAGTCAGGTCATTACTGCCAACCTGGATAGATAGAGTATCCAACACTCTTGTTTACATGGAGAAATACTCTTCCTACAGACCGCGATACTATCGACACAGAGTTCACGGCTCTGATTGGCTGGTTAAGGTTAATTGGTGTCACTTAAATGAATGATATTTCAACTTTGAAGCCTGGCCATTGTCCATTGTGTGTGAATGAATGACCTCCTCCCAAGAACACTCAACACCCTGTGTCAACCTACGGCTCGAGGGCCAGATGTGGCCCGTTTGGCATTGTAAACTGGGACCACCTGATTTTTTTCAAACTATATTCCTAATATTTTTCTTAATTATTGTCTAAACCTCTACCTAAAGACAATTCTAGGGACCCCAAACAAGATACCGATCACAGGGCAAAGAAAATTCGTTTTTGTGGCCTGGACCCCAAGCAACTACCCCTCAAGCGCCCCCTGGTTTTTATATAATTGCTGCATTTTTTAATAGTGTTAAAAGGCTAAAGAAAAGTCAATTTAGGCTTTATTGCTTGACTTGTTTCTTGTCATTTACCTCCATTTATCTGCTCCAATCTGCTTAAATGTCAATTTTGAGGACCCACGGTGGCCCATGATTCCCAATATCTCCTCCACATTGGGCCAAAATCATTTAAATACATAAAAAATCAATTTGGAAAGTGATAAAACATAAAGAAATATATTAATTGATAACAAACGTGATTAAAATACAGTGGTCTGTGGTCCATCAATTGGGTTGTATCCTAAATATGCCTGTGATAGGCAGTAAAAACCAAAAAGTAGTTATATTTTCATATATTTACCCTTTATGAACCTTTTGTGTGTGTGAGTGTTGTTGATTATATTTTTGTGTCTAAAATATGGCAAAAAAAACTAATGAAACCTTTACAAATCTTGCAGTAACCTGTGTGTAGCTCTTACAAAATTATTTTTTTTTCTACAATTTTTTATTGGGACCAAAAAAAATCGTCACAAAATATAGAAATTTTATGTAGCTTGTAAACCTGCAAAGAGTGGAAAATCTGCAATGCAAGAATACATTAAAAACATTAAAAACCTGCACTGAGAATGTATTCCTTTGTCCAGTTCTGTCTTTTCAACCGTCAAAAAAAAAAAAACAAAATTAGAAAAACTGGACAGAGAATAGCATGATCGAACAGTAGAAATCAGAACCAGTAAATGGCAGTAATGCCACTTAAGAGCCTTAAAGCTACCATTGAACTCCAAAAAACAAGTCAATAGTCTACGTCCTAATGGGCTACAACCAGATCAGAACTTAATTTGTCCTTTTCTACCTTGATTCCTGTACTAAACATCATAATGGATTTGATTTTAAACCTTTTGGATTTGTTAATATGTCAGTTTATGACAGTGTAATGATGGTTCTACACTGCAACGCACACAGCAGCGATTTATTACTCTTAACTTCAGACCCTGGGGCATCTGCAGAACAATCATGAAGAAGTTCCAAATAAGTGTTGAGTGTGGAAAAGTCAAAGTGTCTGCAGCTAATCTGCCAGTGATTAGAAGAACTCCAGGGCACAACACAGTGAAAAGGTTTCCCACAAAACAGATGGATTTATTTATGGGCCACCACTGAAATAATGTCCACCACCAATGTGTCCCCACAATGAATCTTTCTCCTTGTTGTCGGCTTTTGGTTGTTGTATCTGAAGGTCTCACCATGACAGAAATTAACTATAAACCTGCATGTTTTCCCTTCTCTCCAGATATGTAATAGTGATTTTTTCACGTGGATACACTGATTCTGGAACAGCCAAAGTGTATTAGTATCAACACATGAGAAATTGTAATAGAAAAAATTCACAAATCATTGGTATTTGTTTCTTATTCTGTCTCTTTGTCGTCTTTTCAGATCATTTTCAATGTAAATCTTTACAGAACAAAATATATGTGCTATGACAAAAAGCATCCATTATTAATATAACAAATCTATAGTACACATTTGATTTTATCATGCAGGGCCAAAAATAATTACACTGCGGGCCAGTTCTTTCCCCCAGGCCACAGTTTGACACCTGGCGTCTACTTTCTGCTTCATTTACAGGATAGTTTTAAATAGGGCTGGGTTAAAAAAAATAAAATTAAAAAAAAAACAAAAAACGATTAATCGATTTGAATCGATTTTCTTGTTAATAGGACGATATCGATTCAAAAATCGATCTTTTTTTCCTTCTTTTCACAACAACTTTACGTGAGCTCATGCACCACAGGTGATTCCGTATTTACGTGGTTACGTGCGAGTTAACACACACGCACGTAAAACAAATGTAAAAACAACATGGCACTAAAATCTAAAATCTAAAACTAAATTCTGCCTTGTAATTTTGGGTCAAGTCATGTTAAATAAAAAATTTTTGATGCAAATAAATGTAAAAAAAAAAAAATTTTTTTTATCAGCAAATGGATTAAGCTTAAATTTTAGCTTTGATTCTTCTGAGAATAACGTTGGTACCGAACTATAATTGATGTGACAAAAACTAATCGAAAACCGAAGCGAATCGTGAATTGAATCGAATCGAACCCTTGTGAATCGAATCGATTTAGAAAATTTGAATCAATACCCAGCCCTAGTTTTAAACGAGAGAAAAGGAAAAAATACACAAGATTCCCCGACAGAGAAGCTTCCAAAATTCTCTGGCCATACTGTACGATAATTCAGATAAGTAAAAAAGGATGGGCAGATTTAATAACATGGATTTTCCTTCCTATGTAATTTGTGGCTAAAAATATCTCAACGCTACTGCTCACGATGAATGTTCCGGACCGTCGACCTTAGGACCGTATTCCTCGATTGTTCCCCGACAATCTTGACTGCAGGACGGAACAGAAAGAATCAGGTGAAGCCTTTCCTGGAATATCAACGTTTATTAAAAAGAAAGAAATCAGAATAAAAAACTAAACATGAAGCTGTAGGTGTTGTGACGGCCTGCGATGAACTACACTCAAACATCCTGAGGTTGTTTTTGGGGAGAAACAGTAGCAACATCAAAAATTCTGTGATTTCTAACAGTTGCCAGTCACATCCACTTCCACAAAGAAGCAACACACACACTTGTCCATACACACACACACACACATCTGAGTTTCCATAGAGAAGAAACCCTACTGGATCTCTCCCATGTAGAGCCGTTTATCACTGGAGCCAGAAAGCACTGTGTGGGGGGAGAAAAAAAGAAAAAGAAGACATTTAGTTTTTTTATTCCTGTAACCAAGCTGGAGGTGAGCTACAAGCTGCAATTACACTAAAAGCCCAGCGGTCGACCACGGTCGGCCCGAACCACATAAACATGAAAAATCACAGCCTATTTTTTTTTTGTCGTTTGTCCTCGAACATGAAGACGCTTAAATTTTAACATTTCCTCTTTGCTGGCATGTGTTAGCGCCCGAGTTCTGAGACTGACGTCAACGATGGACTCACCAACGGGCTCCTCTGGGTGGAAGACCACTTCGTTGACGGAGCCGGCGTGACCCGGAAGCTTGTACAGGATCCTGCGTGACGTGGTGTCCCAGATATACACAAACCTGGAAAGACGACCGGGGACAATCAGAGATGACGAAACAAACAAAGAAAAAAGTATAGATATTAATTTTATTCCCCATTTTCTTCAAAGTTCTTCAACCATGGATGACCCACAGTTTCATGTGGTCATTAAGTTGCGATCGATTCTCGCTCAACAGCAGATTCACATCATTTAGCTGATTTTTGACCGCCTGTTGCGACCCATTCAGAACAGGTCCGCGACCCACCTTTGGGTCGGGACCCACCAGTTGAGAACCGCTGATGTAAAGGCTGCTAGGATATTGCTAGAGTGACCAAATAGTGCTAGGTTATTGTCAGGATTTTCGATAATATCGGTCTGCCAATGTCCGATATAAGTACAATTATGCGATAGCGATAAGATGGATATTAGTTTTTCCTCCAATTGCGACAATCCGATAAAATTATGTCTGGTGTTGCAAAATTTACTGAAGTCACACATAGGGTTCTGGAACATTTTCTCAGTTTTGGGGGCAAACAATTGCATATTTTTCGGTATTGGTCGATAATAAAGTGTTTGGACAATCTAGGCAAAATCGAATATCGTAAAAAGATAATATTCGCATCTGTAAATTTTACTTAGCCAAAATAAGTTAACACAAACAAACAAAAAAAAAATCAGGACTTTTTAAGTTTGGCCGCAAACGTTTAAAATCTAGTTACGGGCTATTGATGGGAAATAAGCAATATTGGCGCTAAAACATATTTCGAGGAGAAAAAAAAAAATCAAAGTAATGATGTACTGTTGTAATGTTGTTTTAACGATATTTTTGGCCAGATATTAGCATGATTTTTGATCGTGAGTAAAAATGGTTTCACCAAATTTGCCAAAACCTTAGGACTCAAAGCTGTTTACCTTAGTTTTGTGGCCAATCTACTGCAGATTTTAGCATCCGTAAATATCGTGAACAGAAATAAATTGTTCGGACAATGTTCGGAAACATAAATATCGGACATTCTTATTTCAAAATCCTTCCCTGACTGAAGAGAGTTTAGCCAAAGACCACATGACTTTAGGAATTCACACACAGAAGTCAGGAATGTCAGCTCAATAAATTGTGCGTTAACTATAGAAGAATTTCTCAGATGATGTGGATCACAAGGAAAAAATTTTTTTTCGTGGTAAAAGACTGATGTGTGAATTGAGCAAGGACAGAACTGGAATCTGAGGATTAGCCTGGAGGGACTGTCAGGCTCCGACAACAAAACGACTCTGAACCTGATAATTAGGTAGAACTACGCCCCTAGCCTGAGTGTGTGTGTGTGTGTGTGTGTGTGTGTTGTAGGATCGTCTTACCGATCTGCTGAACCTGCAGCTATCTTACTGCCATCAGTGGACCAGGAGCATCTCAGCAAGTTCTGAGCAAACCACAGAGACAGATGTTAGAAACACGACACAACCATCTGAGCTGCTGCACGCTCCACTATATTTAGATAAAAGACGAGGTTTTTTGAAAGGAGAGGACGGAGCGAAGGCCGAGGGACAGGATGAAACATCCTGCATCTGCGGTCGGCAGCAGTAAGAGGGAGACTATTCTGTGCACCATTGTAACTAGAAGAGGACCAAGAGGTTGGACGTCACGCCTCATAAAGTACCTTCTCAAAGTTGTGCACGTTGCCCTGGAAAATCTTCACGCATCTCTCCTTGGGTGCAAACGGTCGGACGTCCCATATACGCACTGGACAGAAAGCAGGATTGAATGATTATAGTCACTGAGACGTTTTGTCCTGAGATGAAGACAGGATTCACGTCGTACCCGTGTTGTCCATGGAGTTGGAGAGAAGATAGGATCCTTCAGAGCTCAGGGCCAGTCCGGTCACAGAGTCCCCGTGGCCGTGCATGTTGTAGATCAGCTTGTTCTGCCTTAGGTCCCAAACCTGCACCAGAAAAAAAACCCCACATAGTTAAGTCAGGGAATGGGCTAATAATGCTGACTGTGCAAAAAAAAAAAAATATATATATATATTTATATATGCGTGAGTAAGAAAGTACCAGTCTGATTTAATATGTCTTTAAACATTTATGGCCTGATTTGCAAGTTTAAGGTCTTCAAAATGAAAATGGTCCCATTTAGAGGAAAACAGACCACAGAGCTCTGCACCAGGAGCCTAATTGAACACATTTACCACCTTAACAGTCAGAAAGAAATCCCATTGAGCCTTAATGGGATTTCAACAAAGTCAACAACCAATTGTTTTGCACTCATGCCATATAGAGCTGAACCTTCAATAATGACATCGCACAGAACACAGACAGTGGACCTGGCACTGGAGTTTCTATGCTTATTAGTCAGAGTACAGAATATACAGAACACAACCTGTACGGCATTATACTGACATTTAAGCTGAATATGTTACATATATGTGCAGACATATTTATAAAAATCTAGTGCAATGTGTGTGTAAATATATATAAATATATATGTATATACATACAAGTATATGTGTAATCACATACATATATATACATACACATACATACATACACACACACCGGCAGAGATATTAAATCTGGACGTCGACATGGAGATGTGTATAAGAGACAGTATATACACACACACACAGACACACATACATACATATATATGCACATACATACAGTTTAAGATACATTTTAGTAAGACATGTGTACGCATATATGTGCCTATGCACATACACCTAGTGCAATGTATTTATTTTAAAGGTTGAACAATGCAGAGCGCAATGTACTGTATATATGTATACACACAAACAGACACATACCTGTATATACATATACACATACAAATGTACATATATACACACATACAATTATATGTAGTCGCAATTATATTTTATATATATATGCATATATATTTATGCATATATATATATATATACATGCATAAACACACACATATAGAAATATAAATATATGTGTGTAAATATATACACGCACAGGATCAACTCGAATATGTTGCACAAGTCAGAAAAAGTGGTGGTGGAAGTGGTTCAAATAGAAGTATAAAAGTAGTGCAGTGGATGGGTATTGTCCAATTGTCTAGATGGATATTTCACAATAGGTATAATGAGTCAGGATACTTGCAAAGAATGTATTTATCATTATTAGCCACTCAGGCAGAATGTGAATAGTCGGTTGCATTTAGCCGTCTGACGACCAAGGGAAGATATTAAGGCTATTTGTTTCATTCACATCAGGTTTCCAAACTATTGAACAACTCACTCCAAATCAGCCTGTGTTGGAGATAAAAGCGTAGGATTTTTAACTGATCCTGTAGTGCATTAAATCCCACTGAGTAAGGCCAGTGCTGTTCAATGCAAATTGTGTGCATTGAATTTGGACAGCAGTATTTAATCAAAGTTATAGACTTCTGTAGCGAAGTACAAGGAGGAACATAATAATCATTACTGCCTGTATTTATTCAATCACTGAACCTTGATGTCGTTGTCGATGCCTCCAGACAGGATCTGATCGCTGGTGTCGTTGAAGGTGACGGCCAGGACTTGGTAGGTGTTCTGGAAGGTGTGGATGGCGCCCTTCTTACGAATGTCCCACAACTGACACAAACACAGACAATAGAATTATCAGTAGTATTTTACAATATATTAGTAATAACTATTAGTCAAAGCCTGACGATTGTTGGGTTCAAGCAACCAATGAGGATTAAACATATCTGTTTAAAATCTGTTGTAGGGCATGTGTTATTTTAGAAAATCTCTTATTTTGAAAGGCACACCGCTGATTGAATGAGTACGGTATGATAAAATAAGTGATTTTCAAAAGATTTTTTTTTTTTAAATTAGTTTGCTTGATTTGAATTCTATAACAGTGGGTTGCGACTTAATGCCAACAGGAAAATGTGGGTCCCAGAGTGAGACCTGGTCCAGAAGACGTAACGGAGGGACCTAAATTTCGTGAAGGGAACTCTGGAGAGATAAATAAAGTTCTATCTATCTGTTGTGACCCTGCTTTCTTCAGTTTTTTCAGTTTATCACCGCAGAAAAACCATATGTCATTATGATCCTACTGATATAACATAATGATGTTAACATTGCAGTGTAGACCACACAGCTGGTCTCACCTTGACTGTACCATCATCACTGCCAGTGCAGATAAGCTGTGGACCTCTGCGAGCTGGGTAACAGGTATTAACAAAGGAGGTGTGGCCCTTCAGACGCTTGATCCTCTCTCCTGTCTCACTGTCCCACACACCGACAGTCTTGTCTGTGCTGGCCGAGAAGAGCAGACTAAAGGAAAAAGTAAGAATATGGAACAAATGTTTCATAAATAGCTTTAATCAATCTCTTAGGATTAAATTTTCTATTTTCTTACCTGCCATCTGTGTTGTAGTGCAGCTCCATCACTGCTCCACTGTGGCCTTTCAATGTGGCAAAGTTATCACAATCCCCATAGACGTTCCACATCACTGCACCAAAAAAACACACCACGCTATATAAAAAACCAAACTAAACAAACAAAACAAATAGCAGAAGTTGCTAACATCATACATATGAGCCTGTCGAATCCTGAAGAGGCCAGCGTGGCTCCATTGGGATGGAACTTGCAGCAGTAGACCTCGCCCTCGTGCCCAGACATGAGCATGATGGGGGCCTGGAGGCTGGAGGTTCGTGGAGGTCCCTGCAACAGGAAACTCAAGTTAAACAGATCAAGATAATTCATTCATCTTCATGGGTTTGTCCATGGCCAGGTTGCAGGGGCAGCAGGTCCCATCCAAATCACATTTTGCACCATTGTGAGCCTTCCTGTGGGTGGTGAGCTCACATAACATGGGACAGTGCTATGATCAGAGCGCCATAGTGGCAACTGGTGGATTTGAACCTGAAGCCTTGCAGACCCAAGTGCACTTCCTTAACCACTTGGCCACAAAGATAATTTTTGTGGCAATTCTTGTCAGATATTAGCTTATTCTCATCTACACTGACCACTTATATATTTCTTGAATGACACCTTTACTATTGGAGAAATACAGTAGTTATTTAGAATCGAGACTAAAAAGAATCTAAAATGACCAATTCATTTTATTTTATAATTTTTAGAATTATTTTTTTTCTGTTATAACAAGATAGATAAGAATACACAGAAGTAAAATCACAGCTGAGTGAAACTCTTGGTTCTTTATTTACATATCACTTAATGACTTTAAGTTCCTGTAAACCACGACACGGTGTAGTTGACTTTAGTCCACAACGCAGAAACTTTTAAATACTTTAATATACACTCTTCGGAACCAATAATTTAACATGCAGACACTTTGGGTTAAATATCCTCTCTTTGGATTTTTCTTTACTAGATACATTTCTTACCGTGGCCACGAGCTGTTGAGACTGAGCCGCCGCTACTAACTCATTTCGGGGTCTTTTCACGGCGGTAGGAACCACCGCCATATCCGCCGCTCTCTTTTTGGGGTCAATCATCTTCGTTCAACGGAAAAACAACGGGAGAAACTACTTTATTTCAAAATTCTAATATCAAAAAGCTAGTCGCAAACGGACATTCAACGAAGGTACACTGAGGAAAAGGACGAGGAACTACTTCCGCCTGCGGTCGTTCTGTGATTCGTCGAGGTCTTGATGGTCTCCATTGAGTGGCTAGTTTCCTTGTTGTCGTTGGTTGTAAACCGGAAGTGAAAACGAAGACGCGGTACCAAAAAGGGTGACAAAGTTTTATTTAAAATATAAATATTTCCGATTTCGTTTTTGATATAAATGTCTTCCGGTCGAGTGTAAGGCAAGGAAGTAAATATTTTAGTTATATGTTTATTTTACGGTTAAATATTTTAAAAGGCGTCTTAGTATACCGCTTTGCTAACAGTAGCTTAGCTTCTGGTGTTGTTTTGACTTAATTTACAAAGTAATCTTTGCGTTATTATTGTATTTTACAACTTAAACTTGCGTTTTTATTTCCTGCGCAGATCGTTTGGTTTAAAAATAATGAGTTCTGGACTAATGTTCGAAGCGATTCAGGAAGAGTCTGCATGAAGAACGTAAAGAGAAGAGACATAATTCATAGATATTTCAGTAGTGTTTCGTGAGTTATCAGAGATCACCTGCAGAATAACAGTAAGTTATATTTAAGCTTGTACATATATGCACTGCATTGTGGTTTTAAACGTTTTCCTTAGACATTGTGGATCCACTTCTTGGTAAATAAACGTTTTTTTAAATCTGTTTTTAGAACTCAAACATATACAGTTGGTGTCTGCCACTACTATGTCAGACAGTGATGGTCAGGCCCGAGAGCCTGCTGGGCTGGAGGGTCTACCACCAATCTACAGCATCATAAAGGGAGAAGTGGTATCTGTGCAGACTTATGGAGCTTTTGTCCGTCTGCCAGGATACAGGAAGGAAGGTCTGTGGTTGATTGTTTAATAAAATATACAATTATTTCAAATATTGCATATTATCACGAAAAACAATAACTATTTCATAAAATTCCAAACTATTGCTTTTGTTTATCACCCAGGCCTGGTACATATTAGTGAGATGTCTGCCTCACGGGTGGAAAAGCCATCAGAAATAGTGGATGTGGGGGAACAGGTGTGGATTAAAGTCATTGGAAGAGAGGTAATGCACAAAGAAATACAGACCCAGGGTGGTTTTTGTGAAAATCAATGGGGCAACAGCTCGATCTTTCTGTTTTGTCAGATTCGAGGGGATAAAGTGAAGATGTCCTTTTCAATGAAAGCTGTCAATCAGGGGACAGGGCGAGACTTGGACCCCAACAACGTCATGGCAGAGTAAGTGCTTGTGGGTACTGTGGGGTTGATGCCTGTGCTTCACAGCTGTGTCACATGGTCTGATCGGTGTTTTGACTGTAAAGGCAAGATGCCAGGCGACGAAGACAGTTCAGAGACCAAACTGGAAACAAGATCACTCTGGAGGCTGTACTCAACACCACGTGTTCGAAGTGTGGTTGCAAAGGTACGACGACAGTGTTGTTGTTGTGGGTGTTGAATCTGAACTTACTTCCATCACTTGACCACGTGGGTTTTTCTCTTAGGTCATTTTACAAAGGACTGTTTCTCTTCCCCGGGGCTGCAATACGCTCTTTTGCCAGAAGAGGACGACAAAGAACCACAGCAGCAGAGCTCTGCATCTGCTTTAAAGCAAGACTCAGACAAGAAGAAGAAGAAAAAGAAGGTTAGTGTGTTGGAGTAATAACATCTGTTGTCAATAGGAGTCTAGTTTGATTTCACATCAAAATCTCATTGTGGTTTTCAAGTTCCACTTTTGTTTTCTACTTAATTCGTCAGGAGAAGAAAGTGAAGAAGAGAAAGAGAGAGAGAAAGGAGTCGGACAGCGACAGCAGCAGCAGTAGCAGCCAAGACGAATGTAAATCCAAGAGGAAGCGTCACAGGCACTCTCATGACAGGGAGGAGAAGAAGAAGAAGAAACACAAGAAACACAAATCCCATAAACATAGCTGAGACAAAGACACTGGTGATGAGAAAAGAACGGTGACTGAACCACAGCTGTGGTCTATCAGAGAACAACAGTTTTATTCAAGGAACTTTTAGTTTAAACAACTTAAGCAGTGATACCAGGACCTTTCGTTTTTTTTTGTTTTTTTTTTCTAGGTCTTTGGCGTAAAAATGTTTCGATTTCAAAGGGATAGATTTAAAGCCTTAGTTACTTGTGAGAGAAGCTTTGTTATTGATGGAAATAAACCAGCCCTCATTTGGGGGGCAGTGGAATGAAAAATGGTGTATTTTATTTATTGAATAACATTGCTTTCCTGTCATCTTTAGATTTTTTTTTTTAATATTCTTTACAAGGGGGTTTAACAGATAGGTTACTGTCCAGAAGGGAGCTCAGCAGAACCAGGTAATGAAATTCAATTCTTGCTCGTCCTCATGAAACCCTGTCTGTCCCCCGGGGGGGAGGGATTCATTCATCATATGTAACCTTACACCTGTAAACTATGGCGGTCCCTCCTAAAAATCCAGATATTTTACAGAGATACCAGATTTCACAAGCCCTGGGAAACCCATTAAGAAGAAATGAGGCGGGGAAGTCAATTTTAGGAAGCGAAAAAAAAAGGACACAAGACACACACAGGAAACCAAACTGGACACAAACGAGCCAGACAGGAACCGCATGCTACGATGATATCAATGAAATGGTTGCCATTTATTCTGTACTTTGTTTAGCTCTGTGTTTATTGTGTTTATTTGCATTTTCTCCCCCTGGGCTGATAAAACACACACCTTCCTGCATGGCTACTGTTTACTCCATTAAAGTGTGTTTAACTTGTAAAGATCAAAAAGTGTCCCTTGGTGTCTTTGTTCCTACACCTTGAACTCCTATTGTTGCTGGTAAGGTCTGTCCTAAAGAATCCAAAACACACATGCACGCAAACAAAAGGAGCTGCCAGCATGGGTCTGTGGACAGTTGGTCTACATCTGACCCGGCCTTAGGTCACAAACAGTTCACATCTCCAAGTCCAAAACAGTCTGAACTGTGTCTTTGGGGAAAAACATGGTGAAAATTGTCAAATAATTTACAAAGTGTAGGAACAGATTAAGGGCATGTGAGGGTTTGACCCTGTTTCCACCCTTCTGCATCTGGGACAGTAGTTGATAGATTGTTTCCAGCTGCTGTGGTTTGGCTAAACTCAGTGAACTCCTTCAGTAAGACTCCTGCTCATTGGTCGGAGTCAGACCTCTTGTTTTTTTTTTGTGTTTCTTCTGCCTGCACCGTGAGGAGAACCAAGAGTTTTTCCTTCACCTCCATCATTTGAAGACAGACACAGCATCAGGAGTTTAGATACTGAGGATCAACTGTTCAGAGCAGTAGAGACTGAGGAGAAGAATAGAGAGTCAGCTAAGGTGAAGGGAAAGGTTTACAGGACAGTGGCGGGACCAGACATGATGGACAGATTAGAGACACTAGAGATAGACAGAAGACAGGAGACAGAGCTGGAGGTGGAGGAGTTAAAGATGCTGAGGTTCTCTTTAGGAGAGACAAGGATGGACAGACAAATGAGGTGATTAGAGGGACAACACAGACAGGAAGGTTTGGAGAAAAAGCTAAAGAAGACAGATTGAGATGGTTTGGACATGACCTGTGGAGGGACAGTGATTATAGTGGGAGAAGAATGCAAGAGATGGAGCTACCAGGTAGGAGATGAAGAGGAGATTGATGGATGCAGTGAGGGGGGACATGGAGGTAGTTGGAGTCAGAGTAGAACATACAGAGGACGGGGAGATGGAGAAGGATGATTCGCTTTAGCAACACTTGAAAAAGGGACAAGCTGAAAGTAGAACAAGAAAAAGATGACTGACTTTTTATCTGGAAGGACCTCAACTCCACCAAGTTCTCTGTATCTCCTGCAGCCTGGATAATCTTCTTACACACAACATTTTGCATTTGTGGGCCATTTCTTGCATGAATATTTCTACCAGGTACCAGGTAGGAGATGAAGAGGAAGGCCAAAAAGGAGCT
This sequence comes from Paraplagusia blochii, assembly GCA_016785265.1. NCBI lineage: Eukaryota > Metazoa > Chordata > Actinopteri > Pleuronectiformes > Cynoglossidae > Paraplagusia > Paraplagusia blochii. Next base: position 441,400 of record JAFBJS010000377.1, on the reverse strand, counting down.
AAATGGATGCAGTGAGGGTGGAGGTAGTTGGAGTCAGAGTAGAAGATAAAGAGGAAGATGGAAATTGTTGACTCGCTCTGGCAACCCCTGAAAAAAGGGACAAGATTGTCAAACAGCACACGATGACAGCATAGGAGTATTTTAGCTTAGCATTTCAGCAGCAAACACATGGCACAAGTTAACACACAATAATCAGTTCTGTACAGTTGACCTTGTCTCTCTCTGGGGACACCCTTTCACACTCTAACCTCTCCTTCTAGTTGGCAGCTTGTTCTAACACATGACACCAACCGACTCTCAGCAGGGAAAGATCCATATTTAGACGATGTACACGCTTAGGCTTAATGCAGGGGCTGGGGACACAGAGGTAGAGACGCAACCCTGGACACAGACTGTCCACCAGCCAGAGGAAAAAGACTCTCTGGAACATGGATATGCAGTCATCACAAGAATTAATTTGCTGTATCCCAGTTAATGATAACATTTTTGCATTTTTGGCCTAAAACACAACCAAATTTCACCTCTGCATTTGACCCATCATCAAGTGAACAATGGACAGCTTTGAGTACCAGGGGAGCAGTGAGTGGGGATGGTGCCATGTTCAGTGGACCTCAGTGGCAACCTGGCAGCTGGTGGATTCGAACCTGGAACCCTCAGGACTCAAAATTGGTTCCTTAACCACTGCTGCCATGAAAAGCCTCCTAAAAGGAAGTAAAGGGTTTTTTTCACCTATGATGGGCGTCCTGGAAGGTTTCACCTGCAAGACATGGGTCCACTGGGTCCACCAAGCAGCACAGACCTACTAGGGAACAGGGACTGATTCACCCCCCCCCACTTCACCACCTCACATGCAGACAGTACAGGCTATAATTAACCTCCAGGTCCTTGTATCAGTAGCAGTGACGGAATGTTTTGGATTCACTGCTGTACGATTGTGTCCCTCTCACCGTGTTGTCTTTCCAACGATGCTGCTTTGAAAACACAGCTGAATTTACGGCCTGACCCTCTGAGCTGCTACGCTAGTACTAACCTCACACAGTAGGATATACTGTATACTACATATGATTACTATTGGAAACTTCTTCTTTCGGCTTGTCCCTTTTTTCAGGGGTTGCCACAGTGAGTCAACAATTTCCATCTCCCCCTGTCCTCTGTATCTTCTACTCTAACTCCAACTACCTCCATGTCCTCCTTCACTGCCTCCACCAATCTCCTCTTTGTCTCCTACCTGGTAGCTCCACCTCTAGGATCATTCTTCTACCAATGTCTCCACTGTCAGTCCTCTGTACATGTCCAAACCATCTCAATCTTGTCTTCTCTAGCTTTTTCTCCAAACCTTCCTATCTATGTTGTCCCTCTAATCACCTCATTCCTGATCCTGTCCATTCTTGTCCCTCTTGAAGACAACCTCAGCATCTTTAACTCCTCCACCTCCAGCTCTGTCTCCTGTCTTCTTCTCCTTCCAATTTGTCCCTTTTTCAGAGGTTGCCACAGCGAGTCCACGTTTCCCATCTTCCCCTGTCCTCTGTATCCTCAACTCTAACTCCAACTACCTCAATGTCCTCTCTCACTGCATCCATCAATCTCCTCTTTGTCTCCTACCTGGTAGCTCCATCTCTAGGATCATTCTTCTACCAATGTCTCCACTGTCCCTCCTCTGTACATGTCCAAACCATCTCAATCTTGTCTTCTCTAGCTTTTTCTCCAAACCTTCCTATCTATGTTGTCCCTCTAATCACCTCGTGTAAGATGTGTATAAGAGACAGCTCTTCTATCATAGATCACTTGTTCACTGACTTTTCCATCTTGTTGTTTTCCAAGTGTTGTTCCATCTTGACTCCACTTTATTCTTCTCCTCTCTCCCACAGTCTCCACTGCTCTGAAAAGTGAATCCTTAGAATCTAAACTCCTCCACCTTCTCCACCTCTGCTCCTTCTGAGCATTGAATGAGAATTAAAGGCATATGTATAATTAACAGAATGATATTTGTTCGGTTAAGTTGATATCTCTTCCTCTTCTGGACGCCCTAATATTCTGTACATCTTGCCAACAATATGGAATCACCTAGAGCAGTCACAGCAGGGGCAAGAAGACTGTTTGGGTCTCAAGAAGATCGAAAACAGTCTTTTGGATCCGAGGGGAGAAAATACTTGATGTAACTGTTGTATATAAGATGATGTCAGTGAGAGGAAACCCGTAGAGATTATATTCTTTAAGGGAAACCGGGGTTTTTCACAGCTGTAATGTGAAAAACACAAGCTCCATTCTTTTACCAGTGTGGACTTTTTTATTTATCAGGTTGTCAGAGTTACAACAAAACTTCAAACATTGTTTTTTTTTCACCACAGGCCTCCATGCAGGACAAATGTTTTTTACAAAAGGGGAAAAAGGGGGACACAATAATCTGTGGACAAAATAATCAGGATCCAATGAAACTTGTCCTGCGTTTGTCACAGAAGAATAACCGATGGTTGTGGCTCATGCCGAGGTTGAGATGACGGTGTAGAAACTGTGAGTTCCGTGCCGGGTTTTACTGAGCTCTTTCATAACGACGTGTGCAAACGACTTCTCCGAGTTTGAGTGTCTGTCGAAACCAGAGGAATTAATTAGTACGAGTGCAAACAGACTCCAGTAAACAGATGACCGAGGTGTGTACTCACGAGCGTGAGGGCATTGTCGTTGACTTCTCTGACCAGCGTGGTCTCTTTGCCGTCCCACTTCTGCACGTGGACCATCTTACCGTCTTCTATTGTTACGATGGACTGAGACACAGACGGGTGTTTGTTAAAGCAGGTGCGAAACCAACGACGTTATATAACGATGATGATGACGGGAAAAAAAAAAAATCATGATCTGAGGTTGATCATGTGTATATACCATAAAACCGAACCCATCTGTCACTCAGACTGCACTTTTCAACAGAAAATCTTGAATACAGAGTTTTCTTCCAAATAGGGGGTCTAAAACTCGTGGCCCGTGGGCTATTTGTGGCCCATGCAACAATATTTTGCGGCCCCCCACCTTGATGGGAAAATTTATTTTATACTAATATTTTATAGATTTGTTCTCCACATTTTATGCTAAATCCTATAGTTCTCTAAAACCTGATCCACAGCCTCCTTCTGGTTAAGTGTTGTATTACACAGAATCTATGGGAAAGTGATTTTTTTATTAATTATATATTTTTTTGTATTGAACACTGAAAGCTGACGCAGCCTTTCGTTAAAATGACATTGTGGATGGTGGCCCTCAACTTATTTGAGTTTGAAACCCCTGATCTAAATGGAGTGATATTTGCCACATGTCATATTTCACACACATTATATGTATCAAGACATAGTGTAGTACTGAAGGTGTACTCACAACGTATCTCTACAACACCCATGCAAAACTAAGTGATTGAATAGGCATTAGTGTCTGCTAACGTGCTATTTCTGTTCCTGATGTCATCACAGGAAGTTCTCACCTTGACCTTCCTGCCGTCTGCTGTGGTTTCGTCAAACTCTTCTCCAAGCTTGTAGGAGATCTCCGTGTTCTTAATGGTACTCTGGGTCTTCAGAGTGACGACGTCTCCCTCCACTGAGATGATGGTGGTGGGTTTGGTCATGTTGCCTAACTTGCGTGTGGGGAAGCCAACACCTGTGGAGGACAAAAGAACAAGAGTGACAACGTGTACAGTGAGAGGTGCAGCCTCTGGTTGTCTTCAAAGTGACAGACTCTAATCTGCGCTTGTCTTCAATCAAAACTGTTCTGCAAACACTGAGCATTGACCTGACAGCTGGAAACCATAGTAACCACAGTGGAACCAACTTTCTGGGAGGACAAATACACTAGTATTAGTTGTTTGTACAGATCTCCAGGCTTAACTGCTGGGGGGAAAAATGACGCAGAAAATCAGGTTTTCACTGATCTCTCCCTACACGTGGTGTATTTCAGTCTCTGAGCGAGGGAAGGTCACAAGCTGACGTGAATTACTGAGGAGAATTGACATTATTCCCTGGTAATCGATCCCGTGATTTTTTTTTTCTGCAAAGACATGTCTTATGTGTTTGGTAAGATTTTGACATGTTCAGAAATTATGTTTTTTTAGAGTTTGTAGCATGTTTTGCACCATAACCTTGCATTTTGAGGCATTTAGGGGACTTTTAGCACGAGTTGGACGAGCTAACTGCAACACCACAGAACCCTTTCAAGATATTCCGTCTGATTTTTAGCCGGGAATTGACCAGTCCTCTCCTTACTTAGGGGAAACACACCCATGAAGACAGCCTGTTTTGAGTCTTTTCAGTTCCACACTCTGCCCCCATCAGTACCTTAGTGGTGGGACCCTGTTAATATTCAGCTCCTCCCCTGGACTCAGACAATGAGCAGCTTTCAGAAGGTCACCCACTGAGCGCCGGAAGATGTGTTTGTGTGAATACAAAGGCATTCTTCAGGACTATGGACAACTTTTACATCTGTGTGAGTGTTTTTTTGTTAACGGATCCTGGTGTTTGTGATGGTCCGGGATCAGAGCGTTGACTGAACGACCTGCCAGAGTAAACACTGTGGCTCTCAGCCACTTGTCATTCACATTTTTCTCACAGAGTTTAGATTTTCTTTGCTCCTCCCTCTCTGTCTCTCACCTCCCTCCCTCCTTGCTCCATTTCCAGCACTGAGGCCATGTGGTAAACCTCTTCTCCCCCAGCTGCTGCTCCTTCTCCCTCTCCTACTGATGTCCTTTCTGTTCCTTTACATCTCATTCTCAACGTGGTCGCTCTCACGTTTTTGTCCGCTTTCACCTTCATTAACGTTTTTGAGAACTGCATGAACGGGTTGCACCACACATGTACTCACATGCAGCCCGGGCTTCGCTGCATCCTCTCTTGTTACACACGCATGCGCACGCGCGGACAGTCTCCATCTCAATCACACAGACGCATATGGGTGCACTCACCCAGCTCCTTCATGTACTCGTCAAAGTTTTCGGTCTCCTTCATGTTCCATGTTCCGACGAAAGCTTCAACCATGGCTGCGGCGGCGGTGGAGAGAGACTCGCAGAGAGAGAGAGAGAGAGAGAGAGAGAGAGAGAGAGCGCAGGGGGACGGAGGGTCCACAGCTGAGAGGGGGAGCGACCGAGTGAGAGCGGAGGGAGACGACGCAGAGAACGTATACAAGCAGTGCACAACCGCACCGCGCTCCTATTGGCTGGATTCGCAACGAATGTTCCTGACGTCATCAGTCTGAGCAGGGACGGAGTCAGAGGGGGCGGGGGATGGAAGAGAGAAAGGCTGGGCTCTGCAAAAACACCGGCCCTGCTGCATCAGTGGGAGGAAGTGAAAATGTGATCATTTAATTGTTTTTACTGTTTTATGTTGAGTGGGTTTTAACCCGTTAAATCCCTGAAGATGCTGAGATTCTCTTTAGGATGGACAGGGATGGACAGGATCAGGAATGAGGATATTAGAGGGACAACACAGACAGGAAGATTTGGAGATAAAGCTAGTGAAGACAGATTGAGATGATATGGACATGTCTAGTGGAGGGAAAGTGGAGACATTGGTAGAAGAATGATCCTAGAGATGGAGCTACCAGGTAGGAGACAAAGAGGAGATTGATGGATGCAGGGAGGGAGGACATGGAGGTAGTTGGAGTCAGAGTAGAAGATACAGAGGACAGGTGGAGATCAACAAGGAGAGTAGACTGTGAAGGGTCCTCCTGGTCTACCTTAGCATTTTAGGACAAGTGCAGGTTTTTGGAGGGACCATGCATTAGAAGGGGTCTCCAAAAACTGCTTTTGTTCTTAGTGCTTACTTTTGGAGAAGATAGTTTGGAGCAAGAAAATATTGAGTCAGGCTTTTAAAAGAAAAGCAGTTGCTTGGTCTATTTTTTTTTTTTTTTTACATATTGTTGCATATTGACTCATGTTTTTCCGTAGACTCATAAACTTATTTTTTTCTTATTTTTTATTTCCTGTGGACCTTTAGCAAAGGATTCATGGCCCAAAACTGGTCCCCAACCCAGAAGATGGAGATCTCGGCTTTACATTATAAACTCCATTCAAAACAGAAGAAACATAAGGTTGTGGAACTTTGAGAGTCACTCAGGGGTCCACCCCTCTGTCCCCCTTACAAACACAGGGGCCATAAAACAGAAAAAAACAGTTGGGTGACTCCATTAGAATTTGAAAGTCTTGGCCATGGATGACCACAGGCAGCAGGAGGTCGACCTTTCAAAGAATAAAAGCAGGATGAAGAATAAAAAGAGGAGGGGGAGGAGATGTTGAACAAACCCGTCTCTGAGAGTCAGATAAAAAAGGGACAACACCCAGGTTGAGGCTGAGTGGAGGAGGGGGGACGTGATTGATTTTCCTTCAGTGCTGATGGGCCAGGGGTTGAAGGTTGAATGCCATCTTTGTCCTCTTGTCTTGCCTCACTGAGCTGATTTGGTTTTACACCCTCTTTGCACTTGTTTGGTCTTCACTCCGGCCACAGCGGTGTGGTGTGAGAGTGCGGTGCTGTGATCACGTTGTGCACACAGTCGTAAAAGCACATTATCAGCAGTGACGGCCGATGGTGGTGGAGGAGACGCCGATGACTGACTGCAGCACATTCTCTCCATATTGGCTGAGTATGTTATGCAAGGGAAACACTGCATCTACTCATGGTTCTTAATGAGAATCACACAGACGATCTTTTTTTACTTAACATTCTATTTTTTTCCTATTTAACGAATCTGCTGTCACATGAACAACTGTTTGCCTTGGCGAAATTTGACTCCAGGCCTCCAACCAGATACAGCACCTGTGTTTTTCTTTTTTTTATCATAAATAAATAGCATTAGTTATTGATAAAAATCCCCGTTTTGTGCAAAATCTCTGAGAGTATCTTCAAGATGTCAAAAGAAGTCAGTATCCTAACAGGCCATTAACCTTTAACCGTGAGTGTCATGAGGAGCTGAATGATTTATCAATAAGTCAATGGGGGAGCAGCATTGGGTTGAAAGGTGGAGGGAGACTTTGGAACCGTTTTCCATTTCAAACTACATTTTGAAACAGTGACATCCATTCTCTGTGGGTCAGACCTTCTCAGTTTCTGTTTGGTGACAGGACCAGAAAAGAGAGAATTGGTCGAGTTCTGTTGATCAGGACGGAGATAAAGTTAAAGCTAGAAGACGTGACGACTTTGACAGGTGCTGAGGATAAGGACAGGATATAACTGGAAGGAGAATGTTGGCAAGGGAAATGTGGAGAAGACCGAGGAAGATTTATGGACTAGAGATGGGATGGAGAAGGCCTCATGGAAGGTCTTTACTCATGGAAAGATCAGCCAAAATAAAAGGAGACTTTGGACTTTTGGCACTACGTCTTTGTTTGTACTAAATTGTGTTATTTCGTTGCCTCCAAACCTGTGTATGTACAAGCTGGAAAGAACACATCATATCCTGAAAATTGTTGCCGATTTACCCCGAGGTTGACCTTACACAACCACCAATTAAGTCAAAATGATCAAAGACGTCAGGGCAACAAACCTGTCCCCACACGTTGAGCAGAAGAGAAACAAAATGCACATCTTGTTTCCCCAAGAATGATGTGCGACTGCGAACACACCCCGCATCACACCCACTCGGCCACGTCGGTAAATGAGAACAGATGCGTGATCTCCTTCTTGGAGTGATGACACCAGATAGACATGATCGTTGGGAGTTATGGAATAACTCACAAAGCACAGATTAGGAGCAAAAAAAAAGAAGTCAATGTTTAAAGCTGTCAGACTGCATCACATCACCCACTGACCCTGTCCTCCAGTGACCCACCAACCCTCCCCTCTGAGTGGGTCTAAACCTGAACATGCGTGCGTCTGGCTGGAATGAATGCGCGGCATCCAATGGCGGGGACGTTATTTGACATAAACAGGTGTGAGGGACACACATGCTGAAGCAGTCATGCACGGGGGAGGAAAAAGTCAGAGGTTGAAGTCACGGATCTTTAATTTAAAGTGTGTTCACAGCCTCTCGGTCCGTGTTAAACATGGCCCAGAGACACAAACGTGGGAGGATCTGGGATCTGACCCAACACTGAGATATAGTGTTGAAGTCTGGGACTAAAGGCCGACTTTTCTCCCTGATGATTTGAGCAGGAAAGTCCCTGCATGTGCTGAAAATTCTGCTTAAACCTTGTGAAAACCTTGAAGTTGATAAAAAGCAAGACTGGGAAAAAAATGTAAAACTGGGACAAAGTCTCAGGCAAAACCTATGTTTATGACGGAAATTGTTCATTTTCTACGAATGGCAACAAAACTTTGGTTTGTGTAAATATTAAATCTGGAACAACCAACGCTTAACTATAAAAATCTTGCACAGGCCAAATATAATTGCACTGCGAGCCAGTTTTGGTCCCCGGGCCTGATGTTTAAACATGCAATGTCAAGTATTTCAACATTTTTTATTGTTTTTGATTGTAAAAGACAAAAAAAATAAAAAAAGCAGATTAATATTGTTAACCTCATGTTTCCATCCAGGGAAGGTAAAGTAACTGTTACAGGTTGGAACCAAAATGTTAAATGACCAAATAAATGTTTCTATGCTGAAAGAAATAGACAACAGGACATTAACTGTCCGTCTGTTGTCAAAAAGTCGTAAAAACATGTTTTTCTTAATTTTTTTAACTGATAAGGATTATCTACAAAGTACAAGATTGGGAAGAGTCAGATTATAACAAAACTAAACAGACTATTTTTTAAAAACCTCCCTTTAGGTTCAATTGATTTCAACTTTGCACTGTGTACACAGCAGAATCAATGTGTCAGGCTGGACCTTTCTGGGTCTAATGGGCGCAACATGTGATCCAGCTGCTGCACTGCTGTCCAAGCTAATGCTGCACAGACTGTGTTTGTCCTTAACAAACACTGACTGTAGTCAAGTGAGCCACTATTAATGTATGCACTTTTTGGCAAGTCTGAACAGAGATACACTGTGTTGACAAAGGCAGGTAATAGATGGATTCTGTAGAGTTAAGGGTGGAGCGAGTGAACAGTCAAAGGAGAGAGTATATAGTTAAAGAGCGTTGTGGTATTTCCAGTGTTTTTGAAGGCATTCCTTTCTGTAGTGTGAACAACAAATTTAACACATGTGGATGACGACACCCTCCTTATGGAGCTCTCTGTGCGTCAGGCTGTTGAATTCTCACACCCTGTTTCACACGTGTTTCCAAATCCAGTTAATTTCACATGAGCCAGTTTATAGATCTAACACACAGGTGGCAAACTCAGGCCCGGGGGCCAATTCTGGCCCACTGTGTAACTATATTTGGCCCGCAAGATCATATCAGATCCGTCCCAGTGTTGTCCCACCAGAATAAAGCCCTTACATCCTGGTAGCATCCGTAATATTAGTGATATTTGGTCTTTGTTATAGCCCAGTCATTTTTGTTGTAAAAAAACATTAAAAGAATCTTGAAAGGCTAAAAATAAGGCAAGTACGATTGATGTGTGTTTTATTCCTGACTTATTTTCTAACGTGTTGATAATAATAAGCAGCTGTTTCAGATTCAATGTTCCCAAAATTCAACATTTAATCGCTTGAAGATGCTTCGGCCACTAGGGGGACTGATCAAAAAATTATTAATTTTTGCTTCAGGTAATGATAGGATGGGGGCCCCAACAATATCTTTTAAGGAGCCCCAAGAGATACAAGCACCGCCCCTGCATTAAATATCTGGAGTAGAGGAAATATTGACTGTCAAAAAATGACTTTGTCAAAAAATATTCACTCTAGTCCAGGACTCGATGCCGGTTTTTATTTGTGGCACACTGTGACATTGGGTTCCGCACAACAGGTTGACCAGGAAAAGTGTAATTTAATCAATTAAAAGGGAAAACTTTAAAAAAGATTTAATGTCAGTAATTTATAGGTTTTTGTCCTAGTGCCCCCTACTGTTTGTTGCGGGGAAAAAAAACTTCCTCGGCTACAAAATATCTCCAACAATTATACTATTGTAAACAAAGACATGAATGTTGCTGGTTTTACAAGAAACCTGCTGTGTTTAAGTCTAAGGAAAATCAGATGACTTCATCCACTATGTCAGAAAATGTTTCTTTGATATTCCAAACATTCAGATCGTCTCCAGTAAAACATCAGCGTAGCTAAATTTATCTACTCCCAGCTATTACTGCTGGGGAAATGCTAATTGCAGCAGCAACAGTATTCATGGAGTGAACAACTACAACATTGTGTTCCTGGGTGTTTTGTATTAACCCTGCAGATGGAATTTACATTGCATTCCAAGGAGTAATAAAACTACTGGAGCCGAAAGGACTGGCAACAAGGAGAAAATGGGGAAAACACAGATGGATGGGAAGAGTCCAGGACATAGAATCAACCCGTTTGTCAGATTTATGTGCTTCACCAGGGAGACAAGACAAAAACAGATGGGAAATACTGTGAAATACCTCCAGAGAATATTGGTATATTATATCAACAATATCAACATGTTTATCAATGTGGGAATGTTCATATTTGTAAATATGCCAACAGCCTCTTGAAACAAAATATACGGTACTCTATTATTCTAGTTTCAACTAGCTCTTCTCAGTATCTTAGACATACTTTTTGGTACGTCTAATCTAATATTTTACAACCCATATGTTTTTCATTATAGCTATTTGATCTAAATGTAACTGTATATTTAACCGAATTTATTAAACTGTATTTTAAATGTATTTTGGGGAACAACACTTGACTATCGCTTGATAAATGTTTAAATTATGTAAAATGTGTGAATTTTATTTAAGTAACATACATTTGGCAAATCATAAATCGGTGTTCAAACGCCGAATTGCCGAACGAGCAGTTAATTCTAACACTTACCCCCTCTGCTGGTACGGTACGGTTACTGCGTCAAGGATGGAAGGCATTGTAGCTCCCGGATGATTAAGTAATTCAAGTGCAAACTTTTCTGCAAAAAAAAAAATTGTTAAGTTATTATATCTTATAATTTAACGTACATACAAATGCATAACTATTACTATTACAGTAGCTTAAAATGTTTTTCCGTTTTAGAACACTGCTGTATTCGGCGAACTTTTCGACCCAGTGGCCAGAAGGGACTAGCTAAAGCTGAAGGACCAGTTACAAGTGACAAATATAATTTACTATATATTGATAAAATTATTTAAATAATAAGTACAATAAATACATACCCGCGACGCCATTGAGGGTAAACACGGCGAACAAACGTATCCTTTAATTGAACTATAACAAGTTCCCGCGCTTCGTAGGTTTCACTTCCGGGGTCACGTAAATGACGTTTGAGCTCCAGGTATAAAAGTAGACCAAACAAATCGTAACGCTAACGTCTAATTCACAAAACTGATAAGACTTGGGAAAAGCAACTTTTTGAATCTGCTATCGTTTAAAATGAGTGTACATTTTACTTAGTTAAATGTACATTTTTCAACAGAACAATGGGGATTACAAACTTGTAAACTAATATATAAATTAAAGTTTTTTTTCTCAATAATTAGGAACTGATGGAGAGGCTTTTATAGAAGCAAAAGGGATGTAGACGAATTGTATCTGAAGCGCGCCATCTAGTGGAATTATCTGTTATGTCAGGTAATAGGAATCTCTCAGATTTGGATAAATCACACAGTGATTGGCATAAAAGTAAACAAATATATTCAGATGGTTTACTGTGCGCCCATGTAAAACCACTTGCTTCTAATAAGGGACAGTTCTGCAGAAAATACTTCACTGGGTAAATGATGGCAAATATGGTTCTTAATGATAACATGTTTGTGAACCAACAGCTGTCTCACAACTTAATGGTCCCAGTGGTGAGTCCCGGATATGGAACTGTTACTTCCTGATCCAATATTAACTGTATCCTGGGAGACAAAGCCATAGGGGGCACTGCATTAAAAGATCAACTGGACACTTTGTGTGTGTGTGTGTTTGTGTGTGTGTGTGTGTCTCAGAGTATTGGATTCCGTCAGTGAAACTATGGTAACGGCCTTCGAGACTGGCGGCTTTCTCTCCAGTTGCTGTCAGTGTGATTTTTCAACATAACTTTCTTCCACTTGTTGTGGTACAAAAGGTTTTGTTTGAGCCTCCAGGGTTATTTTTTTTTTATTCTCCTCCTTCGGTGTCAGAGAAAGTTTTAACAAGGGCAGCAGTGCAGGGCACATCCCTCTGCTGCTCCTGAGAATTTATTAGTTTAAACAACTCGACTGCAAAGTTAACTTTCTTCTCCAGTTCACCGCAGCTTGTTTATTTTGGGTAGGGTCAGAGGACGCGTTCTGCAAATAAGGAAAACGTCTAAAGCTCATGAAATGGAGATTTAGCTTGTGTATATTAACATTATTCTCTAGTTCACGCTGAATCGTGACTGATTTGGTAAAAAAAAGAGTGAAAGTGATAAAAAAAAAACCAGAAAAATGGTTTCTTATCAGATAAAAAAAGTCATGAACTAAAGAAAAAAAAAATAAAAACAAGGTTTGTTTTACTTTTGACATGATAAAAAATTGGAAAATGATCAGAATAATATTGATTTTCATCAAGTATATACCATAGATTGTAGAAATGTTACAGCACTGGTCCCAGTCCTGGCTTGGTTGATGACCTCTCTGTGTGAATGTTGCATGTTCTCCTTGTTTTGTTTGTTTTATGGCTGCTCTGGTTTCCTCCCAGCACAGTGAAAACACGCAGATGGAGGATTAGATTTACCGGAGACAGTAAACAGCAGTAAATGTACATGTGAATGGGTTGTTTGCCTTTTCTGGTCCTGTAATGGAATAATAATCTCTCCTGTCTCTTCTACCTCAGACTGAATTAACTCTTATTTCCACTTTTACCTGGCAAAACTAACTAAAAAAAATCACAAAATATCCTTACCCATTAATATAAGAGACAACATTTTACGGGTAATAAAAACAATTTTAAAATTCCAAACCGGTAAAATAGATGTTTTTACTCTTATTTTGAAAACCAGGTAATTCCGAATCCGGTTTTTGCTTTCTTCGGTCAACTTGACTCGTATCCATGGCGACCGTGAAGCCGCAGCAGATCCGGTCATCCCGTTAGTTTTCTCAGAATGAGACAGACAGAGAATGTTAGGATATAGAAATGAGTGGATGTGACAGACAGGGAGAATAAAGACGAGGCCCAGAGAAGAGACTTCCTGTGGACAACACCGGACTTTTATTTTTAATATTTTTTTTGTTTTATTATTATTTTATTTCATTTCCTGTTGTAAAAAAAAAAAGGATGACGCCTGCACAGAAAGGCCGGTATGGATGTGAGGCAGCGGCTCACAGTAAATGGAGGATGACAGGTGAGTGGGCGGAATATTGAGGGCAGAAAAACACAACAAGAAGTCATTGTTGTTGTCGTTGTTGTCAAAATGTGTTATTTTCATTTATTTATTTTGAAGACTTTTACAGATTTGATCAAATTAACATAATAAAATCAAATGAAAGTGCAGTTTATTATTATTATTATTATTATTGTTTTTATTATTGTCTTGTTTTAGTTCAATTTATAGAACGAAATCATAATAATATTTTCCTATTGTAGTAATAACTGATGTAATAAAGAAATAGTGACAGATGTAGTTGTTTGACTTCACATGTCTATAATATCGTGACATTTTAATGCTTATATATGTATGTATTTATATACATATATAATATAAATATATAATATATAATATGTTATATATATATTATATATTTATATACATATAAATATATATGAGCCCAAGGGAGCCAATTAATTTGGAGCCGACAAATTTAATGATGCTTACGCGCTGACATACTGTTTTCCAGAAGACTTGTCTGATGGTAAACAACAGTCAGAAGTTCTTTATTTATATTAAGCACTTTTTATATTCAGCAGATTTCAACAGGCTCCTTTATTTACATTTAGAGAATTCAAAGTCTTTTTCTCACATCCATTGACTTGGACATTGGCGTGGTGTACGACAGGTCTTTGTCCAATACTGAAAAAAGAAAAACCTTGGAATCAAGGACTAACTTGGTTGCGATTGAATCAAAGACCTTGTTTTATCTGAATATATTCCTTAAAAAACTATCTTTTCATTCTCACTGAACCTTCCCTGGTCACGACTCTCTTGTTAAAAACATTTTAGTGAGTTTTCACTGGTTAAATAAAAGGTTTCAGAAACGTCTGTGTGTCCTGGAGCTCTGACAGAACCAGCTGTGGCCAATCATAGGAGGCACTAACACCATTGTGTGTTCAGACGTTTCCATGTGTGTTTTTGTCACTCTGGGAGGGTGGGTTAGTGGTTAGTAATAATGGAGGAAGAGGATCTGGTGTTTCTGTCTGATTGGACAGATAACATCTTTATCTCTTTCTCAGCCAGAAAGTGAAACGTCAAAGATCTTTCCAGGTCTCTAATGCTTCATTAATCATGCAGATTCAGACGAGCCCTAACCAGGTCACCAGCCACCTTTTGTTTATATGTATATATGCATGTGTGTGTGTGTGTGTGTTCTTAATGACTTAAGGAAGCCTAAATTATTCAACCAGTGGGCCAGGGTGCTTGAGGAATCTCAAATGGCCCCTGCACTCTGTGAGATGGAAAACACTCAAATCTGATCAGCCGGATTTGTTTTCACACGCACGCTCACACACACGGGCTCACACCCGGTTAAAGGAAGGGGTGTTTTGTTACTCATGAGTTTTTACTTTGTCTACGGGTGCACACGAAACCAAGCGGTGGCCCATGACTTCAGCGTCACTTTCAATTGTCCGGCCCTGACTTTTTCCCTCCTGCTCCAGCTCCTCCTAACAACCCGGTGATGAAGCGTCCCACTGGGTTACACCAGCCCTGGCCTCTTCACACCCAGCCGAGTCGTCAGATCCACAGGTCCTACCTTCCTCCTCCGCCTCCCCCTGCTCCTCCACCTCTGCCTTCCTACCACCTGCCCTTCTTCCACACGCGACACGCGGAGGAGAGTGCAGAGCGCCCCCATCTTGTCACCGTGGTCCGACCCTGTGGTCTGAATTCACTGCGGAAGGTGAACGTCACCAACACAACCTCAACTCTGTCTGGTTTATTAAACAGATCAAGTAGAATAATAGAAAAAGTTAATGAAAAAAAAAAAGATAAAAATATTATATATATATACATATATATAAATATATGTATAAGATATAAAGGTTTAATATAGACATATTAAATCTTTATATATATCCATCTATCTGTCTGTCTGCTTGTCTGTCAGTCTATCAATGTATGTATCTATCTATCCCATATGTCTAACTAGCTGTCTATCTGTCTCTCTATCCATCTATCTATCTATCTGTCCGTCCATCTGTCTATCTATATATGCATCTGTTCATCTATCTGTCTGTCTGTCTATCTATATATGCATCTGTTCATCTATCTGTCTGTCTGTCTGTCTGTCTATCCATCTCTCTATCTATCTCTCTCTGTGTCTGTCTGTCTATCTGTCATGCATCTGTTGTTATGTCTGTCTGTTTGTCTATCAGTCTGTCTATCTATCTTTCTGTCTATCTATCTGTATGTCTATCTGTCTATTTTGCTATCTATTTGCCTGTCTTTCTGTCTTTCTATCCAACTCCCTCTCTGTCTCTGCCTGTCTATCAACACTGTCTTATAGTAGAGGATGACCCTTGTGGGGATTCCAGGAATTGCACCAACAGGGACAGCGGCGACTCTTTGTTCTTCTTCTATATAAGTTTCCTGGTTGGACAACAGTGAAAACAGATCCATCTCAACATCTCACTTGTTTTTGTCCTTTCAGGTGACAGTGTTGTTAAACCGCCGGGGCGTGGTCTCCTTTGAGCAGCTGCTGTTGGACATTTCGGAGGCTTTGGGGTTTCCTCGCTGGCACAGAGCACGGGTCACACGCCTTTTCACCACCCACGCCCGAGAGGTTAGGCTCAATGTTACTGCCCCCTATGTGTGAAGAAAATAAAAATCACATCTGGACACACCCTCTCTCGCACATAGACAGTTATATTCCCAGGTGATATTGCTCTAAGTCAAACATGCTAGGTCATCTGAGTCACACTTTCCACAATCGTTGCCAATGGAGAGACAATAAACATCTTCTCTTCCATTCAAGCTTAAAGACTGTAGCAATTATACAAAAGAAGAAAAAAAATCTCTCTCTTACAGCCTGCAACTAGACCCCTGTCACGTGATCCAGCTGTCAGTCACAGATGTCAGCTGATACTCATCAACACATGCCAAGGCTTTTCAATCATTTTGCTCAGAATAGAGTCATTGTGTGGAACAAACGTGTGATCGTGAACAGGTAAAACTTGCCGCTGAGGCTCACAATGCCATGCTGAATGTTCAATGCTTCCATATAATGACAGAGATCAGTAAAAAGGGGGCGTTACCTATTTACAGCAATCTTTGCAAACTACGGCCCATTTAGCTCTTCAAACCTGCCCTCCACCAGGGGCGTAGCGTAGCCAAACCCCTTAAAATGGGCGGGCCCTGAAAAAATTAGGATGGGCCAACCCCAAAGTATTATAGCCAAGTTTGATCAGCCCTCTCATTGGATTGGGTGGGTCTGACTGACAGGTGGCTACGCCCATGCTCCAAGCGTGTCCACATTGTCCATGCATCCTACTATATCTACTAATACATTACCAAGAGACACCATTCTCCATGACTGCCACCCAAATCCCACCGCACCACACCAGCACTTTCCTGTAGGTGGTGAGCATCTGGATGGTGTCAACCAACATAAGCAGGATACAGTCTAGCCCGGGGGTCTCAAACTTGTGGCCCGTGGTCCATTTGTGAACCATGGAATGATATTTTGTGGCCCCCACCTTGATGTGAAAGTTGAATGTTGGCGGGGCCCATAAGATTTATAGAAGGATTTTACTGCAAGTTAATGTTAAAAGATGGTTTTGTTGGATGCACTCATTGGTAGACACTGCTGTGGATGAATGTGAGTATTACAAGACTCGTCTGAAGTGTGGTATAACAGCGGGAAACTGATTTTTTTTTTCATTTTCACCGTTTTTTTCTACTGTAATAAACATTAATTGCTAATGCAGAAATGGGCGATATGACAGTGGGGACGGTGGCCCTCAACCAATCTGAGTTTGAGACCTCGTTGTTCTAGCCCAGACCTGGGAAAACTAAGGCTAGATGAGGCCAGTTTTAATCCAGCCCGCCAAACTTGTCCAAATTATACTTTTAATTTACACTGCCTGGTCAAAAAAAAGTCGCCACCAAAACTAAGGGTCATACACTCGAATATTTTGTTGGACCGCCTTTAGCTTTGATTAGAGCATGCATTCTCTGTGGTATTGTTTCGATAAACTTCTGCAATGTCACAAGATTTATTTTCATCCAGTGTTGATGATGGTAGAGTCTCCAGTCGACTCCAGCACATCCCAAAGATTCTCAATGGAGTTAAGGTCTGGACTCTGTGGTGGCCAATCCATGTGTGAAAATTATGTCTCATGCTCCCTGAACCAGTCTTTCACAATTTGAGTCCAGGCCTGGTCCAAATCAAACCAAACCTGGTCCAAACCAAAGAGCCAAACATCTTCTTCATCAAGCTTATTTAAGTTGATTACCATTACATTTCTGCCTCTGCCCTACAAGGCCTGCCTTTCCCCAATAGATGGCATAAAAAGGTTGAAACTTGTTAGTCTTTAGCCTTTATTGACTGATTTTACATGCCGTTTGTTGGAGTTCCAACAAGGTTCCATCTTTCTCCACCTGACCTGGGCCTCAAATTTTAGGATCCTTGGTTTGTTCATTGAATGGTGTGTTGCTAAAACCATGGTCTCCTTTGACATTTAAGTCAAATTAGCCCTTCAAAACCTCTGCAGTCAAATTGACACTGAAAGTCTGAAGATCCTTCGTCTTTAATGTTTGCAGGTCCTTAAGTCCCCGACCCAGAGACCCTCCTTAATGACAAAGTCTGGAAGGACACACCTTCAGGGCCTCATTGATTAAGGCTGGTCCCTCCCAACCGGTGCCTGTAGGACACCATACCTGAGTTTTAGTGCCGTTCCTGCTTTGTTCCAGCCTGTAATTCAGTCAGGACTGCAGCAAGACTGACACACAGACTCATCCATTTGCAGGGACAGAAAAAAGTGATGTCCAAGTACAGCACAGGAAGATGAAGTGGGGAGTTATGTGAACACACCAAAGATTCGGATGATTGATTGCAATCAATAATCCTGCAAAGGTCTTTGGTGGCTTTACTTAAAATCGAATTATATGTAGGTCATTGCTAAGGTTGTTTTGTCTTTCGGGGACATTTTTGGACAATCGACAGGCAGATGATACTCCTGTGGTGTCATAAATGTCAAATATATCGCAATTGCTGCAAGGTGACTCCAGGTCAGCTCACAGAAATCACATCAGGAGACTTATGAAATTCTAGAGTTGAGGCCTTATTGGGATCATTTTATTTTCCCAGGTGAAGGGGATTTGTGACTTCTTCCGTGGCGAGGCAGCCTATCTGGCTCTGGGAAAACCTCGGCCTGAACTGAGCAGCGTTCAGGAGGCTCTGGAAGAACTTTATCCTGAACCCTCCCACTATCGGGCTGCTGCGCTGAGATCCTGGGAGAAACGATTGACGTCAACACCAGACAAGGCCGCCAAGGCTGATAGCGGCTACAGCGAGGGAGCGGACAGCAGCGACACCAACCAGGAGACCAAGCAGGACAAGTCGCAAGTCAAAAGTCTCACCACACCTCACCACAAAGACCTGCAACAGTTTGAGAAGCATCATGCGGATATTCAGAAGTCCCATAAGAAGAATTCTTGCAGAAAACCAGTCTGCCCTCCAAACCACCTTCAGAGACTCAACGTGAGGGTCAAAGGAACCGGTGGCTTCAAGCACAGGGAAGATTCGAGAGATTCCGATATTCCCTCACCTACGTTGTGCGAAAACTGTTTATCAATCATTAATACACAGCATGTTCCAGAAAGGATAGATCCGCTATCAGGAAGGATTCCACTTCCTCCCGTGTCCAGGAAACAGAGGGGGAGCGCCGAAAAAGACAAGGTGGATGTTTCTCTCAGCCCCCATCCCGCAAAAGACAAGAGTCCGTCCCAGTTTCAACCTTCAAAACCACTGCCAGACGTGGGCTCAACACACAAACAACCCAAGGACGATGCAGTGTTCTGTCTGCCCTCTGAGGGCAGTGATGTCACGCTTTCAGATATCGAGCGCTGCTACGAAATAGGACGCGTTGTTGGAGATGGCAACTTCGCCGTGGTGCGAGAGTGCCGGCGCCGCGACAACCAACACAGTCTCGCACTCAAGATTATTGAGCGTTCTAAGCTGATTGGCCGTGAGCACATGATGCAGAACGAACTGAGCCTTCTGGGAAGCCTGCGTCACGGTCGGATTGTGCGCCTGTTTGCGCACCACCACACGCAAACTCATTCGTACCTGGTGATGGAGCTGGTGAGCGGAGGAGATCTGTTCGAGGCCATCAGTGAGAGGGGGAAGTTTTCCGAGGCAGAGGCGGGACTGATGGTGTCGGACATGAGCGACGCACTGCACTACATCCACGCCAAGAGCATTGTCCACCGAGACCTCAAACCAGAAAACCTGTTGGTGGGTATGAGTGGGAGTAGTTACAAAAAATACATGTTATGTTACATAGATATTATGTTTAATCCAATTGTAGCCTATGTGGCTAAGGTGGCTAAGTGGATAAATTCACATTTTTTGTTGCTGCAATAACAATTCACTTTAGGAAAGACAAGGACGGTGAAAAAGGGACAAGCTGAAGACACAACAAGTTCATTTAAGTTTCAATTTACATTTTTGACTGGGTAAATAAATTCGTTACTTAAGGTTCTCTTCTGCCTCTATACTAGTTGTTATCTTCACTAGTTTATTACAGTAGTTTTAAACTATCTATCTATACTAAAACATCACACTGTAATGATCAATCCTTATGGACATTTCCTTTAATAATGAAAACCCTGACAACGCAATGCCTCGGTTTTACAAAATAGCCCTACGGCCCCAAAATAGTTAAGGGGAAAACAGCAGCATATGATGCTATAGGCCACTAGATGGCAGCATTTCAGCGCAATTTATCCTTCTGTTTTATAATTGGGATTGTATGAAGAATGCTGCCGCCAGCAACCCATACAGGAGGGTATGTACAGATAAATACATCAATACTGTAGTAGTATCAGGACATTGTCAATATTATTATATTATTGACAAAGGTTTATATTGGACTTCCCTAATTATAAAATCAATCCTTCCCTCTCAGATAGAACGTGTGGGAGAAAATATCTGCAGGCTAAAGCTCGGAGACTTTGGACTCGCCATGGTGGTGACTGAGCCTGTCTTCACCATATGTGGGACGCCAACGTACGTGGCGCCAGAAATTCTCTTTGAGACAGGTGAGGGGGCCCTTTAGTCATCAATTACAGAAAAGTGTGATAGTGTAGACTATAACAAACAATGACAATTTTTGTTTTTTGCACCATTAATTTTTCAGCCTGCTTTAAAATAACTTTTCATGACTGCTCTCACAGGTTACGGTGTAGCCGTGGACGTCTGGGCTCTAGGTGTTATTCTTTACATCCTGCTGTGTGGTTTCCCCCCATTTCGCAGCCGGGACCGGGACCAGGAAGAGTTGTTTCAGTTAATTAAAGAGGGGCAGCTTCACTTCCTGTCCCCCTACTGGGATCCCATCTCAGAGGGTGAGGAGAACAAAAACATTATATATGCTGCCAAGGTCAGAATTCTTTTATTTTTCAAGAGCTCCGGGCGCCGTCCTTTTGAAATATTTAAAACTGCCCTTGGAATTTACATAGTAAACTTTTGCAAAGTCCGGGTGGAAAAAGTCCCGTTGGAATCAGTACCACTTGCAAAACAGCCTAATATTTTTATGATAAGTAGAACAACCTGACTTTCACATAATATTTATCCCTGTCAATTGATTAGCTAATCAAAACCATCTTAGGTCTTCAGGAAAAAAATGTCCAAAGACCTAAGATGGTCTGGATAAAAATGTCATGTTGACACTAAAGGTCAGGAGAAAATGACCAGACAATATCAAGCTCATAGATCATTGCTGATCTCCTGAAATGTCACACCTTAAAGACGAAAGGCTACTGTGTCAAAGGTCAGTCTGGCCAGGTAACGTCAGGCGATAATTTACTCTGTACTAACTTCAACTGGACATCATCAAAAAAAACCTGTTTGGTCAAATTCCTTAATTCATCTTCATACTCTTACGGGGTTACGGGCGCCACAGGGGCAACAGTCTCTACGAGTGCCACCCAAATCACACTGCACTACACTGTGAGCATGTTACTGTGTTACCTTAGTGACAACCTGGCTGCAGGTGGATTCAAACTTGAAGCCTTGTAGATAGAGTCAGTGCTAGGAACTCTTATGGCCCCCACCCTATAAGGCCAAGCAGACAAAAAAGTGTTTTTTGGCAGGATCCCCTAGTGGCTTGGGCCCCAAGGAACTGCCTGATTCCCCTGTCCTCAAGTGTCGCTCCTGCTTGCGGAGCCACTTTTTGCTTCCTCAGTCCTAAAATCCTCCTTAAATGCTCAAAATATCAATTCAAGTACATCGCAACATGACTCAGTTTCTTGGCTAATCTCTAAGCATGTTTTATAAGAGTAAAATATAAACCTAGGCAAACTGTGACATAGGGGCAATTGGGGCTTAGTGGGTAAGTAAGTGGCCTTGGGTCTGGAGGGTTCCAGGTTCAAGTCCATCAGCTGCCAAGTCACTGCTGAAGTGGCTATGGAAGTTATGTTGGTGGGATGGTGTTATGCACCTCAGTGGTAACCGGACTGAGGGATTCTGACCAGTAACCCTCCGGACTGAACTAGGGGTCTTTTCAACCCTTAACCATAACTGCCTCTGTAGATGCATTAATTGTAATTGTACGTTTGTAATTGGGAAAACTAAGGCTTGGGGGCCGAATCCAGCCCGCTAAACTTCTCCAAATTACATAAATAGTTTATTTGGTGTTTATTTTTTTTGCCTTTTCCCCAATGGATTGCATAGACCAGTGTTGTAAAACTCAGTTTATCCAGAAGCAACATCAACAATACAGTTGAAGGCCTACTAACTACCACAGTACATAATACAGTATATTAACACATGTTACTGCAGTTTGTTCTGTTAACATATCATGGGTTAAAAAATTATTATCTCTGCATCAACATTATAAAATGCTTTCCAGTCTTCCGTTGGCCATACAAATTGTCTCGGTGGGACACATTTGGTCCCCAGGCCTTGAGTTTGACATGTTTGACACATTTTAGATTTTATGTATGAGTTTTACAGGTTATTTATCTTAGTTTATCTACTTCAGAAATCTGAGCTATAAGGACAACTGGTAAAACTTACACAATGCAAAACAAATAAATTTTCCATTTTATATTAAACTTGAGTCCACAAAACAGGATAAAAGGACTGTGCTATGATGCTGTGGTGCAAAATAAATTAGAATAGAAGTAAAATGAGGATCGTAAAAGCTAATTTGACCAATTGAATGTAATTTAATGGCTGACAATATGTAGCAGTGTGATTTGGGTGGCTGTCTTGGAGACCTGGCAATGGATAAGAGGAGGAAGATGATGGAATATATAAATGAATGAAAAAAGCTCCTGTGCATATTCTACCTGTTATATACAGTAAATACTCTATAAAAGTATATATACTATGCACTTTTATAGAGTATTTTAACATATTTTCAACAGTCCATTAGCCTTTGTTTATTATTCTTGCTCTGTCTTCTTGCAGAAGCCAAAAGCCTGGTCTCAGCTCTGCTCCAGCCTGATCCCTCTGTCAGGCTGACAGCAGAGCAGACCATGCAGCATCTCTGGGTGAAGACTACATCTTCGCAGTGCTGGCAGGGGGCGCCGGCAGTAAAAACACAGAGAAACACTGTAGCCAGCAGAGGGGAAACAGAAAGAGTGCAAAACTTGGCTGAGGCGATTACAACAGACTCAAGGAGAGCCAGAAGACAAGGACACGGCAGCAGCAGGGGAGAAGACAAAGACAAAAACATCATTAGACCTGAGGACGGACGAAATGAGAGCAGAAGACAGACAAAGGGAATTGAGGACAAATCACTTCGGCCACAATCACTAGACATGGGTGCAGTTCACACCCTATCACCAAGCACCGACACTATGTCAGAGCGACAGAAACCGGACTCTTACTCACCCCACGGCCCGGAAATACAAGATTTGGGCCCCAAGCAGATGGAACCACGAGTTGAACTCACAGACCCAACTGAACCACAATCTCGGATTAGGACAGAGACAAAACAAACCAGCCAGCAGCAGTCTGCTCCATCAGACAATTCAGCTGAAACCATCGCTTCAACGCAGCATCCATCCTCCGAGCCAACACCTCCTTCACCTGGGTCCACAGCAACAGAACCATGATCAGCCAAATCCATCAGAAAACACCCATTCACCACCACACTCACGGATCTGCTGTTCGTCTCCTGTTACAGTGGCCACGTGATTAGATCCAGATCAACTCTCCTGATTCTGTACAATATGACTGATCCTTGAGTGACGCCTGATAAGAGGACATGTAAACTGGTCTGATCTATTTATCCTTCAGCCATGATTAACGGCTGTGGTGGAAACTGAAGCAACAACAAGTAGAGTGTTGACATATATGTTGAAATAAGGGAAGCGGGCTGTAGTCACGCTGAACGTACTGTAAACATGTGTTTGGTTTAGTCGCACAACTGCTCGGACCTTTTGTTTGTGTCATGGTCGTCCCGTCCGTCCCTGCGTCCTCCCCCACTGACCCAGTTTAACCTTGAGAAACTGATACACTATTGCGTGTGTCATCGCCATTCGTGGCTATTTTAGATCGCTACTACTCCTTCCTTCTTTCATACTGCCGGATGCCATTTCCTAGAAGTTCGCCTTTCGGGTCGCTGGTGGAGCAACATTAGTGCAAGTGATATTAATAAGTGTAAACATTGTCACATTTTTATGGGAAACTCTGAGCTCTAGGCCTCAGTGTTCTATATCATGTAGCCATGTTGTGTTTCTTCAGGCCAACAAACCTTTCTGCTTCTTTATGGTAAACATATATACATATATTAATATGCATATATATGTATAGATACATACGTGTATATATAAACAAAAAATTTAAGAAAACTGCAGGGTGGTCTAATAATACTATATATATACATATATGCATATATACATATATTTATATGAGTATATATGTGTATGAATATATTTATGTGCGTATATATGTGTATTATAAATATAAATATACATACATAATATATTCATACACACACATATATAAACATATATACACACACACATATATACATACATATACATATATATACTGTATATATATATATGTATATATATATATATATATTAGATATATATATGTTTATATATGTGTGTGTATATATATATATATATATATTAGACCTAGCTCTATGCTACTTATCCTGTTGTTCTTTATTATGTTCACGCAGTAACATTATT
>JAFBJS010000377.1:384748-416766 GCA_016785265.1 Paraplagusia blochii | reverse complement strand
GGGTGGTCTAATAATACTATATATATACATATATGCATATATACATATATTTATATGAGTATATATGTGTATGAATATATTTATCTGCGTATATATGTGTATTATAAATATAAATATACATACATAATATATTCATATACACACACACATATATACATACATATACATATATACTGTGTATATATATATATATATATATATATATATATGTTAGACTACCCTGTTGTTTTCTTAAATTTTTCATTTTTATGCCAGGTTCCACTAACCAAGCATTGGTCGAGCCTCTAACTAGCTAACTAGCCATTTTCTATGTTTTTCTACGTTTTTCTTCACAGTGACAGGAATTTTATGTTGATAATATTTTTTCAAATAATATACATTTAGTGATACCAGGCATTAGAATGAAAGGAATTGGGGAATATATATATATGTATATATATATATATATATGTATATATATATACATATATACATATATATATATATGCAGTATATATGTTTTGTGTATACTTATAAAATTATGTGTTGTGATTCAGTTGTTGTTCATGGGGATTGCCAAATATTCACATTAAACAGCATGCGACCAAGCTAGGCTACTGTTGGAGTGTGTGTAGGTCTGTGTGTGTGTGTGTTTGCGTACATAGCTGAGGGTGCTATAGCAGCTGTGTCACTCCTCACACACCAAATAAGGCGTATCTGTCCATCCAGTGGGAGTGGTTGGTCCTGTTCCCCTCGATTGTAGACAGCTGAAACTCTGACATCCTGCCACACCTACCACTCCCCAAGTGCAGTCTCGCAACCCCCCCATCCTGCACGCCTGGGGGGCTGTTAAGCCACAGATCTAGGGCACTGGAGGTAAGGGTTTAAAAATATTATAGAAGGGGAGAAGACGTCCCACATTTACATACTCAGCAGAGTAACAAACCTATAGCAGTGCAGGCGGGTTTATTTTATTAGTTGTAATTTCCCAGACCCTGCAATCATGAGGAATTTGCTTCACTTGACTTTTTTCCAACAAAAACAAATGTCTTTGTCACCAATTTCTGCGTAATTATGTTATAATAAACTTAACTGGTATGTATTAACTCTGGAACTATGAAGATTATGGACCAAAAAGGTTAAAATTGAACCAAATAATAGGCTGAAACTGGCTTTATGACAAGGATGTGACATTGCCTTTGTCTTTCCTTTAAATTGCTGATACCAGCTGTAAGATTTAGGCAAAACAAGCCAACAATTACTTTTGTAAAAACTACGTCGGAAAAGTGAATATTGTTTTTTTTCTCTAAAATTGCTCAAGATATCATTATAAATTAACGCAACATTTACTGCTTCTCTGGGAGGGGACGAAAAGAAGCAACTCAGCTTCCTGATGCAATTCTCTTTTTTGTGTTCTGTATATATTTTTTTTTTATTACCATTTAAGGCACAAGTCCAAAATGAGACTTTATCTGTCACACATCTACCATGGAACTGAACCAGTGTAGGCTGTTCTGGACTGGTAGACAACTGTACCCTAAATGCCACTTTCTCCACTGATTAAAAAAATATTTAGCATTTGTGATTACATTGTCCTCTCACTCAAAGAGAAAAAAGGACGGTGTCAATGACCTGCTATGTAGTTTCACTCAGACAAATGTTGATTAGTGCTCACAACCAGCAGGACTGGTTAAAGTTTCGCTTTGGTTTCAATGAGATTTGCATCATTTTTGCTAAATTTGCCCTGGGCTCGTTGGTCCAGGGCATGCATGGTCAAGCTAAGGGCCGCGGTCAGGATGTGGACGTGTGGTTTAGCTTTTTAATGCGGCACGCCAACCTTGTCCAAATGAAATAACTTATTTGTATAATCATTATAATACTGACTTTTTCCTGCAATGCCTACATTTCCCGAGTAGATGATGTCATTTTGGGCTTTTTACGTGCCATTTATCTTTGTTCAATTGCTCTTTACTCGACCCCCATGTCCAATTTTAGGACCAACTGTGGCCCGAAATTGTGGCCCGAGAGGCAAAAAGTTTGTCCATGTCTGGTCTTTGGGTATGGTTCTTGCTTCGGGTGCAAGAGGTCTGGAGTTCAATTCCGGGACATGCCCTTTTTAATGCGTGTTTAACTTTGGGAGAGTGGTGGCCTGGTTGTGAAGGAGTCAGACTTGGGTCGGAAGGGTTTTAGGTTCGAATCCACCAGCTGTCAGGTTTACACGCTGCTACATAGGCACAAAGATATCCACTGGTGATGGGTCACTTTGATAATTGGTTAAATCAGGACTGGGCAATTATTTTATCTCGCGGGATCCAGGTGGCACTATAATTAGAGTCATGGGCCAGATCAGGATCAGAAAGATGGAGTATTTTCGTAAACTAAGAGAAATGACGAGTTAAGTATTGAATAAAGCTTTTAGCCTCTTTGAGATGATCTATTGGGGAAATTCTGGCTTTGCAGGGAAAAGATAGAAGGATAAATACAATATAAATTAAAAGTAAAATTTGGACAAGTTGGGCGGACCGGATAAAAACGCCAAACCGGCTGCATCCGGCCCCCGTGCCTTAGTTTGCCCAGGTCTGGGTTAAATGCATAAGTCACATTAGTGTGGCTCCCAATGAGTTTGCTTTTCTAAAAACAAAAAAAAAACTAACCAAAGCAGAAAGTATTTCTTTCGGCTAAGGCATAGTATAGCAGTAGTAGTCGGTGTGTAGGGGCTAGTCCTGTGATGACTTTGGTGCTTTGGTCCACCTCTGATGTTTTCAACCCGCAGGTGCTCAGTGCGCATGCGCACTCTCAAACTCTTTA
The DNA here is from genome assembly GCA_016785265.1 of Paraplagusia blochii. NCBI lineage: Eukaryota > Metazoa > Chordata > Actinopteri > Pleuronectiformes > Cynoglossidae > Paraplagusia > Paraplagusia blochii. Next base: position 413,979 of record JAFBJS010000377.1, on the reverse strand, counting down.
AATACCCCAAGTCATCTGCCACAACAAAACACTCCGCTGTCAGCCAAGTCACGGCTGCTACCAGGTAGCTGCTGCACCCGGCAAACCTCTACAGGCCGAAAGCGGTTTTAAATACGGAACTTATTTTTTAGTCACGGTCGAGGGGCTTTTAAAGTCATTAGAAATTCTGACCCGGAGTAGAGGAGGCTGTGTAAGGTGAAGTCTGGGGAGACGGACAGGGGGGAGAGAGGAGGAAAAAAAAACAAAGATGGCTGTGTAGCTAGAGAGAGACGAGTTCCACCAGAACTGTCTCTAACCGTGGATTTAAGCACCGACACGTCCCGGGAGCTCCGTGGACGCTGGGTCGGTGCCGGAGCGGGGACGTTCTGGGAGCAGCCGAGCTGGGCCGCGCCTGTAATCTGCTGTCACAGCGAATAACGGCGTCGAGAGAGAAACGACAGCTGAGGGACGAGTTGTTTTTGTTCTGCCCGAGCACAGAGACAGAGACACAGGGACAGCACATAGTCTGCTAGCCTCACTGTAAGTCGACTAAACTAGTCCACCTCTAACCTGTCCGTTATTACGTGTTATTACACAGTCGTTGCCTTGTTACACCGTAGAAGTTTCTAGCGTGAAATTGTTGAGTTTAGCCTTCGTTCCAGCACTGCTGTAGCCGTAGCCCGGCTAACGTTAGGCCGCCGTCAGGTGACCGTTGGCCCGGCGGTTTTTAACGGCTACACCGAGCTAAAGAAGACCGTAGGTTCTCGGACCTCACAGGTCTACACGCACCGCGGGCATTTCTTGATATTTCGTCGCCATGTCTTCGCTGGAAGAGAGAGACGTGGGCGTTGCGGCCGCCCCTGGCTCCTCCTCGGGAGGCCTGGGGGTCGGAGCCGTGGGGGCAGCAGTGGAGGCTGTCGCCGGGGTCGCGGCCATGCAGTCGGAGGACGTCGGGATTCGACGCGAAGGGCCCGAGCCTGACCAGGACGAGCCGCCCAAGAAGAGGGCGAAACTGCCCGAAGGCGAGTCAGGGAAGCTGGAGGAGAGACTGTACTCAGTGCTGTGCTGCACCGTGTGCCTAGATTTGCCCAAGGCGTCAGTGTATCAGGTAAACATGGTGTAAATCATGACACTCCCTGCCTACCCCCCCATTCCTCCCCTCACCGACCCTACAACCCCAAACAACTCAACACCAGCTCCACTGCATTTTAGAAGATGTCCCCCAGCCCCCACTTGTCCCCTGTGTCAACCTGTTGAATGTGTCCCCTTTATTTTTTTAGTGAAAGTCGATACAACACAGGTTCAAGTGTCTTGTGTTAACTGAGCCTTGAAGCGGAGGCTGGACACACCCAGGCCTCCAGGTCGGCGCCGCAGGCTCAAGTACATAACATTATCCTATGAAATACCCTCAAATATTCAGCCAAACGTCAACACTTTCAGGCCCCCCCCCTTCCCCAACCACAAACAAACAAATCCAGACATGGAAAATTCTGGTACTTTAATGGCTCCCCTCCCTGGTACTAATCTCCCCTCCCTGGTACTACAGCTCTGGTGTCCTCAGTGTCCTTAGAGTCCCCTCTTCAATGACATGGCTGTAGTTAATGTTTGTTTACTGTCCTAAGTCATTGACAACATATGACCCTGCAACCCAAAATATCACGCACTTCTACTCCAATCATGTTCTTCACATCTACAGTTTAAGAACTAAGGAATCACCCAGAACACATTCCACAACAAAGGTTATTTCTGGACCAGTCTCTGCTGTCCCTATAGTAATGTCCCGGTTCTTTTTACTCAAAATCAGTTATTTTTGAGTCTACATACTTGATCCCCGAAACCCTTAAGATCACACTCTCTGAACTGAGTAATATAAGTTATAAAATACAGTTTTTTTCAGTTAGAAACTGTTTAAATTTGTCTCAAATTTATCAGTAAAACCTTATTCATAGTGTTGATAAACAAGAGAACGTCACTGCAGCCGGTTTATCAGTTTTATCAGGAAGGATTACATATAACCTTAATTTATTGGTGCAGTCGAAAAAAAAAAAAATTAGATATTAGATATAAAAAATATTAGAAACATCCTTACAAAAGTTTAATTACCAGGTCTGTCTCTAACCAGATAATCATTTTATTTCCTAAAGTCTACTGTACATTCTTATGTAAATGTTGAGATGGAGAAATGTCTCGAAATGTCGTGTTTTGTTTTCCTACTGTGATGATGTCATTCGTCCTCTTTGCTCCGCAGTGTACCAACGGACACCTGATGTGTGCAGGCTGTTTTATTCACCTTCTGGCTGACTCGCGCCTCAAGGAGGAACAGGCCACGTGTCCCAATTGCAGGTGTGCACACAGTAATCTAGTGGAGACACTGGAAAAACAAGACACCGGTTACACAAGATTGCAGCTGGTTTCTCTGGTTAATGACTGCGGTCTTTGAGGATTTGAAATCAATACGTTTGTCAGGGGAACGTACAGTATATTCTCCAAACATTGGACACGGGAGAAGAAGACGCTAAAATGCAGCAAAATGCAAGTGTAGTATTAATTTTATTTTACATTTCCCAGGGTTAAAATGAAGAAAAACCTGGAGTTTTCAAACTCAAAATAGGCTGGGGGCCACTGATGGAGCCAGAATAGTCTCAAAAAAGAACACACACGTATGCACGGATCCGCAAGCGAAGAAGAGCACACAAACAACGCTTCACACGTCAATACGTTTGTGAATTCTTCAAAATACGTGAATTGTGGTACGCACATGCAAATCGTGCTTTTATTTTGTGAAACTATGCGCACGCAAATTTTTGAGACTCGTCTTGCGCGGACCAGATTCGTGAGTGTAATTTTGCTACGTCAGTCCGTCACCAGCCAATCAGAAGTCTCACTCATTCGCAGTCAATCACATGGCAGTGTCCCCACGAGGGTTCGTGTGTGACTTGACTAAACTGCTTCCAGACACCATTTTTGTAGGATGTGAACTTGGCACGCGGGCGCAGTTTAGTGACGTCACACACGGATCTGGTCGGCGTAAGATGAGTCTCAAAAATACAAATTTGCGTGCGCGTATTTTCACAAATTAAAAGCACGACTTGCATGCGCGTACCACAGTTCATAAATGTATTTGGAAGTTGCGGATCCCTGCTTACGTGCATGTTCTTTTTGAGACTATTCTGGCTCCATACCTCCACCCACACCATCATTTCACCGTAGGGCCACGTCAGCTTTCGGCGTTCAACACAAAAAAAAATAAAAAAATCAGTTTCCCATAAATTCTGTGTAATACACTGAACCAAAAGAAGACTGTGGATCAGGGTTTTGAGAACTATAGGATTTACCATAAAATGTGGAGAACAAATCTATAAAATATTATTATAAATTAAACTTTCACATCAAGGTGGGGGCCGCAAAATACCGTTCAACGGGCCACAAATGGCCCACGGGCTGCGAGTTTGAGACCCCTGGTCTATAGCTAACCTTCGATTCATTCTTTAAATTGTCTTGTTGTCTTGACACTTTGGTGGACGGAGTAGTCTGTGATACTGGGCCTGTACTTTGGGACTAAAAGACTTCAGAAAACAGACAATGTTTTCATTTCTGGGAGATGTAGGTGCATTGAAAGAAAGTTACGAAGGCTCGTACAATGTTAATTCTTTTTAAGTAAAATTTTGGACGTTTGCAATATGGGTTAAGCTGGACTCCCGAGAGCGAAAAACACCTAGCGTCGTACCAATAGCTGATTCCGCGATAGATAAAGGAGACATCCAGCAACAAAGCAGACAACTTTTCAACGCTTCGGCATAAAAACAACATGAAGCGAAGATACTTTGGGTCATAGCTTAATGAATCTGCACCTTTTACTCAAGTAACTAATCACAATGCAGTTTAGATATAATCCTAACCTAGCATAGAGTTAGAAAAAAAAAAGGGTTTGGACCAAGCTATGGAAAATCACTGGGTAAAAAGTTTAATAACCGTGATTTACATGATACGTGACATGATGACGCATCACAGACTGTGTTTCCTCAGCGTCACTAAAATGCACGTGACTTCGCAACGTGACAGTTCACATCCCTTCATTCATTACGACCATGACATTTTTTTCTTTTCGTCCCCAAAAGACGCGTCATTGACATGTTATACTGGTTATATTGTATGAATGAGCGTCTTGTCTTCTATCATCTCAAATTTTATACCAAAAATCTACACAATCTGTACAGTGATGATGATGATCTGTTCTTCTTCTGTTTATGCAGGTGCGAGATTAGCAAGAACCTGTGCTGCAGGAACCTGGCGGTGGAGAAGGCCGTCAGCGAGCTGCCCACAGAATGTACCTTCTGCCTGAAACAGTTCCCCCGCTCCAGCTTAGAGCGGCACCAGAAAGAAGAGTGTCAAGACAGGTATGGGGAGTCCGGGTTCCTTCCAGGGCTGAAATGTTGAACAGGAAACGGGGACGTGAGGACACAACGACCCGCGCCGATGACGTCATTCAGTGTGAACGCGTGGAGCGTGCAGTCATGTGGGACTGATTTGGGGGGAGAAAGTCAGCTGACGTTGATGTGCCCGACAGCACGTCTCGGGCCGCTCGGATTTGCATACAGGAAATCCTATGGGGTTGTTGCCTTGGCGACCAGTGACCCTGCTTGGGACAGCAGTAACTGTGCTGCGGTCGTCATAACAACGGTCATGGTAGTCACCTGCTGTTTCTTTTTTCTGCTCAGGTCAGACACAGACAGGGAGAAGGTACTTGATGCAGCTCCAGCCAAGCTCTGGACACATCAGACTCCTCTGTGGAGAAGATTAAATTGAGGAGTACTTACTGGGAAGTACTAGTACCGGGTACCGTTCTGACCCAGAACCAAGTCCTGTTCATGTACTTGTCAGACTTGTGTGTCTGAAATATTAAGAAATAATTATAAGAACATTGCTGTACTCATTTGGAGTATTTGCATACTGTAGCTGTGCAGGAAGTATACACAATTGCTCTTTACTCCATGCAGCCACTGTGTGGTGCTGTGGCACTGGTACTGTTTCATTCTTAATGTAGAAGGGTGAGGACTTGTCTGGACTTGTCTGCGTTGACTTTGTCGTGTTCCCGGGAAGGACAAAGTCAAAAATCTAATCATTCACTAATAATTTATATATGTATATGTATATATGTGTATGTGTATATGTATATATGTGTATATATGTATATATATGTATACATATATACGTATATATACATACATATATGTGTATATATGTATGTATATATATATTTATATATGTATGTGTGTATATATGTGTATATATATATACACACACATATATATGTATGTATATATGTGTGTATGTATATATATGTGTGTGTATATATATTTATATATGTATATATTTTTATGTATGTGAAGCCAATTAAGGCAGAAATGCTGATGAGACATAGGAGGAGTAGGTGATCACAGAGGTGGGGAATAACAAAGGAGGACAGGGAGACAGGACGAGGTTGATGGACACGGACATTAGAGGTGGATTGAGGTGCATTGTTTACCAGAAGGTGTCTGTAATTCAACAAAAGAACAAAAATCTGCTGCTTTTTCAGTGTTTGGGACGTCAGGTTGACCACAGGCCTTGTTCTGCTTCTACTGTACATGTGTCCCTGAGATGGACACTGTCCAGGGTGTCTTCTCCACCCACATGATGGCTGGAATGGAAATAGGTCAAAGAAAGAGGATTAAAAGAGATAAAACAGATTATGGTTGCAGCCTTCGACGGACACCGTTAATGAGGACGTCAATTGTCCTTTAGTCCTTTGAGTTGTCTGACAGTCTCCCACTTGTCCTTTGGTGATTTGTCCATTAATCCCCATCGGAGATTTAGATTGGACGTCTTTGGCTACGATACCCTTGTCTGTGGACTGTGACATTGTCTCGCTGATCGAAGACAAACATCCGTTGAAGTTTTGACGCGGACGCTGTCACATTAGTGAACTTTGGTCTGGGTCCAAGAGTTCCTCTGGTGTGGGTCCATTCTCAGGTCGCCACCTCGTAAATCTCTCTGGATAAAAATGTCCACAACTGCCCTTAGTGTTATTTAAGACAGAAGTTTGCCGTTAATGCGAGGTGAAAGTCACCGCACCGTTTCATTTATGTCTGGTTCACCACTGGAGATAAGTAGTGCGATAAAGTGACGGCTCTTCATTGAGAAACACCTCCGTCTTTGGTCTAATGATATGATAGGAATCCGAGCTTCTCCCTCTCCGCGGTCGTCAAAGCTCGTCATTATTACACTTAATTAACCAGGGTTTAATTAGCACCTCTGGTATTCGTGGCACCACGCACTCGTCGAGAAGTGGCGTCTAGTCGAGAAAGCCGCCCCCACCCGACGCTAACTCGCACTTGTGTTTCTAGGGTGACACAGTGCAAGTACAAGAGGATCGGCTGCCCCTGGCAAGGGCCTTTCCACGAGCTGCCGGCTCACGAGGGCGAGTGTTCCCATCCCACGAAGACCGGCACGGAGCTGATGGGAATCCTGGGAGAGATGGACCAGAACCACCGCAGAGACATGCAGCTCTACAACAGCATCTTCAGCCTGTTGTGCTATGAAAAGATCGGCTTCACAGGTACGTGCGTAGCGAAACGCGGACGAGAGGTCGGAAGGGAGAGCGCACCCTGCTGTGTGATTCACTCTGCTCGCCGTTCTCGACCTCCCACTCACTGACACTCTTCACTGTTTTCCCCGCGCTGCTCCGTGTCCGTCCAGAGGTGCAGTTCAGGCCGTACCGCACCGATGACTTCATCACCCGCCTGTACTACGAAACGCCGCGCTTCACAGTCCTCAACCAGACGTGGGTGCTGAAGGCGCGCGTCAACGACTCGGAGCGCAACCCCAACCTCTCCTGCAAGCGCACCCTTTCTTTCCAGCTCATCCTCAAAAGCAAGGTACACGTGTGTTTATTTTTAAAAGCCTTGCACCGTTTCAGAGGCCCCGCCCTCGTACTGCTCTGAAGGTGACCTGAGTGGGAGTTAGCAGCAGCTGTGTAATTAACCGGTGACGGTTTGCGCCGTCTGCCAAGTTGCTAATATCTATGATAATAACAACATATTCCTAGCATTCCTTTTCTCTTATCCCTCCTATGCCATCTATTGGTGTAAGGGGAACTGCAGGGGAAAGACAGAAGTGTATTATATTAGATATTAGACACGTTTACCAGGCCGGAACATTAAACAAATGGGCTGCATCCAGCCCCCGGGCCATATGTTGCCTGAGTCAAACCCGTCATGTTCTAGATTCTGGATAGCGCCTTCATTTTTCTCCCGTGAATCCACAGGTGAATTCTGCCCTGGAGTGCTCCTTCCTCCTGCTGAAGGGGCCGTACGACGACGTGCGGATCAAGCCCGTCATCCACCACCACTCCTTCAGCAACGACACCAACGAGACCGACTACGTCCCGCTGCCCATCTCCGACTCGGTGGAGTGCAACAAACTGCTGGCCGCCAAAAATATCAACCTGCGCCTGTTCATCTTCCAAGTTCAGAAATAAGGAGTCGGAGGAAACGAAGCAGAAAGATGTTGGAGGACGAGGCAAAAAGAAAAGATGTGAAGAAAAAAAAAAAAGAAAAAAAAGAGAGACACCACTGAACCACAGATACCTCTGAAGACACGTACACACAATCACGCAGGGTACACACACACACACGCACACACACACACACCTTTGGTGACACTTACCTCCTTCATTCGGATGGTTCTGATGAGTGGACACCTCTAGTGGCCCAGGTGAGGAGGACACCTGTAGACAAAGGTAGCACACTGACACGCACACATGCATATGCCTAGTAGTCGTGTGTGTGTGTGTGTGTGTGTGTGTGTGTGTTTGACTGTTGGCGCGTGAGGACCACAGTAGATGGACCCAGGCAAGGTCAATTGTCCCGTGCCGGAGAGAAAGCACCTGCGTCCAGTGCGCCGCCGTCTGTCTGGACACGTGAACGAAGGACGTCCAGGACATGACGATGTGCCTGTGTGTGTGAACGTGTGTCCCACATTGTACCCCGGGTCTCTCCCTGTTTCAACAATTGTCCCTCATTATTATTTTTGGGCCAGAAAAGGACTTGAGTGGAGGACGGTCGTCCTGCTTCATTTCCTCTGATATAACCCTGATACCAACACTAATCCCCGTTTGATTTTTATTTAGATTCTCTTTAACACTTTAATATTTAAGTAACTGTGAACTTTTATTGTTTTAAACAGAGGCTTTTAGCGTGTAAGCTGCTGCAGACAGCTGTGTGTGTGTGTGTGTGTGCGTGTGTGTGTGTGGTAACCACAGTACAATCCGATCTGTGAGACTGGACTCCCTACAGAGGTTAGACAGGTTAGCTGTGCGTCCGTCTCTGTTAGCAATTGATTAATTTAATCAAAAGTCCTTGAGCCCGAAACCAAAATGTGCTTGGTTTTATTTTTGTATATGAGAAAAAAAAAAGACTAAAATGCAAAGTTTCTTGTTAGAAAAAATAACCAGAACAGTAAAAAAGTATTAAATGGATGCAGCCATTATGTCCTGACATCAGCAGCTGTTGATTTCCATCTAAATAACTTTTCTTTTTTTTTATTTTGTGCATATTTTACGACAGAAATATAATGATTATATTACGATCACTCAATCAGCTCCACTGAGTTTTTACATCACGCCTTCAATCGGCGGAGCTCATTTTTAACTAATATTTAAGAGAATCAACGACTGTTCCTGGTGTCTGACCTGTGATTATGATTTTAGTTTTCTCCCCTGGTTTTTTGATTAACCCTTGGTGTGAATGTGAGTGTGAATGGTGGCGTAAATGACTGCTGTCCTTGACGAGAGAAGGTGATGGAAGATGTTTCTTTAAAGAAATCTGGTGACTCACAGAAAACCTTGGACCTTTTAGTTTTATGGTCAGGACAGGCTTTTGGGGTTTTGGTTAATAAAGAAAAATTAATAAATAAACTGAAATACAATACGAAGCCGATGGACACCGGGGACAGACGAGCTGAAAACCCAAACTGTGAGAGTGAGAGCGTCATGGTCTCCATCCATGTCCATGTGTGCATGGAGGCCAAGACGTGAAGCGGGACTTTTCTGGACTTCGGGTGGAGGAACAGGGTTGGGAGGTTTTACTGTAACACAATGACATGTTAGTGTTAGACTTTACTTGAACAAGAACAAGAAGACGTTACTTGCGTAGACTCTACTGTACAACAGATCTCTCTCTCTCTCTCTCTTCCCAACCTCTACTTCCTGTATTTCTGTGTTTTGATGCTTTGTCTCTATGCCAGTGAATTCACTCATCTCACTATGGCTGTACATGTGCCTTTTATTAAAGATCATGGAACCTACCAGGCCCCCCGTCTCCCTCCGTCTCTCCCTGTGTCTCATTGTGTAGAGGACGGAAATAGAGGTGCCATGGTGAAACCGTTAGTCAGTATAAATTATGCATTCAATCCCGCAGTTATGAAACCTAAATTTAATTTCAAAGCCTGGTGCGGATGAGGGATGTGTTTTATTGAATTTGATGGAGAGAATAGGAATCAGGACGAGGACAAAATGAATAACACGGCATCAGAACAATAACACGCGAGCTCATCATCGCCATGTTCTTATGGATTTGACAGAAGTCCGATCACAGTGCTGGGAGAAAAAGACTGTATAGACAATTACGCTGTATTTGTTAGGATTTTTTTTTTTTTGGCTTTGTCTAAAGTGCTGCAGAAGAGACCTTTAGGAGAAGGTATAAATAATTCAGGCGATGACAGGATTTCCATTTAGCTGGACTGGTTTAAAGGTCTTGGTGATGTTCATTCTGCCTCACTGTCACTGGGGATTCTCCTAAAAAATACATGGAAATCTCCAAATAGTGTAATTTAATATTTATATAACACTTATATTATTGTCTGGTAATTTATTTGCTTTAAAGCCAGTATCTAAAATATTTTTAACCTGATATTTTAGAAGGAAAAACTTGTGTGGCTCTGTTCTTAATAGAGAAATGTTCAGATGGCGGATGTTTTTTTTTTTTTCAGCAAAAAATGTAAACGCGTCTGATCAGCAGGGGGCGCTCAAAGCCGCTGAAATAGAAATCTTCCAGGAGCTTTATTGGGTATGGTAACTGCAAATGTTCTTTTCTATTTATACCATATATAACAGATGTCATGATGACATGGAACCCTGAACATGTTCTGTTCCTTGGTGGAAACAGAGAGAGAGAGAGAAACGACCGTGTATAGAAAAGTGAAGAATAGAAAAGAAACCAACCCACGCGCACGCACACACACACACACAGTGTAGAATCATGAATTGTTAATTCCTAACATGTTAAAAGAAGTGACATTTACCACACGTTAATGAACTGAGTGGATGGTTAAGCGTCCGTATCTGCACTTTAGCTCGACGCCGAGCGCAGATGTGATTCTATTTATGTTAAGTACATGGAGCGTGTCCTCATATATTGCACTTTATTTGCTGATGCATGCATCATCCACCCTCATTAGCATCAGCATCGACATGAGGGGTGTAAAAGAAAAAAAACAAAACAAAAAACCCGTCACCCAGTGAGTCCAGCCTTAGCACTTTATTCTCTTCACACAGTGCATTTCCTTAAAACACCATATATGTATATTTATATATATAATTCAATATAATTATTATAAAACTCCATTTATGTATATAAATAATGCATTCAATACAGCAGCTCTGATATATATACTATAAGCTTTGGTACACTGGTACATTGGTTTGTGTGTGTGAGTGTGTGTAAGTGTGTGTGCGTGCGTGACAACAACGAGGCCCTGGGGCTCCATCAGGACAAAGGCAGGGGTGGAGGAGAGAGGTGTGGGCAGGGTGGGGGAAAAGAGAGGTGTTTGTCGTAGATGTGTGAACTCGAGTATCGTCACTGCATCCTCTGGGGGCGCCCTCGTCACCGTCGTCAGTACTGCCCGATCCAGGACGGCGCGCTGAGGTTGCCGCAGCTGGGGGGGTGGCAGCTGCCGTGGTGAGGGGGCGGGGGCACCACGCAGCAGTAACCCACCTCCCCGCCCACACCGGGAACTGCTTTGCTGGGTGGGTAAGACAGTGAGAGGCCTCCCTGCAGGGGCAGACGGAGCAGAGAAAAAGTTGTTGCGGACGAATCCGCCTCGACAGCACTTTGTGAACTGAACCAATCTGCCCTAACGACACCTATGGGGTTCTGCCCGTGTTTACCTGAACCACGCTACATTGATGAGAGGCCATCGGTGAGTACGTCCCCAGCACGGCCTGGGCCTGAGTGTGGGAAGGCTGCTGGACTCCAACGAGTGGAGCGTAACCTGCTGCGAAACACACAAGTGTATACCAGATTATTAAGTTTTTTTTTTTAATCACTGCTTTTTGTCCAGTAAAAATGGTTATTAAAGGGGAAAAACTGCCATTGGGGGGCAGCACAGAGAGTATACTAGCAGACAGTGTAAGGCTGGAACTGGAATTTAGGTGCTGCGATAAAATTAGAAGAAATAGCGAATGGTAAAAACTTTTCAGAGAGGATATTAAGAGAATATACCACACAGACGTTTTCCTTCATTTGGAAAACAGACGCCAACATATTTTTGTACTCCACGTGTGTCTTATTTTATCAAAATTGATAACTTGTTGCAGATATCCAATATGCTTATATTGCACAAACAATTCCTGGTTTCGATATCAACCCATACTGATGTAGGTCTGGTAATACTTATTTGTTTGTCTGTACAAACTGCTCTATGACTGTATGAAGATTGATTAAATGAGCTGCAATGCTGCCATCTAGTGACCTTCACTTTATTATACAGCGGTTTATCCCCAAAACTATTTCTAGGTAAAATCAAGGCACTGCCTTATTGGGTTTTCAAAATTGTGGGGAAAAAAACATAACAACTTGCTAAGATCAGGACCATACTATTGGTCAGCCAATATTTTTGGACAACTCTTGTAGTGATGGATGACCAGGGAGTAAAGAAATATTTAGCACTGATTTAGCAGACAGTGTCAACGCTTCCATTTGTCCATCTGTGAATCTGTGTTAGTTCTAAATGAAAAAAAAGACACAAATCAATGTTAATGATTTCCCTCCATAGTCCACAGCGTCTCAAACACTGGATCATTTTTCTCTCTTTGCTTTGATTAAACAACATCAAGTCATCTTTCGACTGGAAACACAGGCGGACCCTGCAGGTCAGGAGCTGTAACTGCGGGCAAAAATGCCATTCCAGGTGGCTTTCCATTATTGGGTTTTCAAAATTGTGGGGAAAAAAACATAACAACTTGCTAAGATCAGGACCATACTATTGGTCAGCCAATATTTTTGGACAACTCTTGTAGTGATGGATGACCAGGGAGTAAAGAAACATTTAGCACTGATTTAGCAGACAGTGTCAACGCTTCCATTTGTCCATCTTTGAATCTGTGTTAGTTCTAAATGAAAAAAAAGACATCAAGTCATCTTTCGACTGGAAACACAGGCGGACCCTGCAGGTCAGGAGCTGTAACTGCGGGCAAAAATGCCATTCCAGGTGGCTTTCCAGGTCAGAACTCAAGGGAACAATTGTCTTTTATATGTTATAATAGAACATGTGGTGCATTACTGCCACCTACTGTAAGAGCCCTGAACCAGTTGCAGAAAGTAAAAGAAAGGAGAAAATAAATGTACAGCATAAAATGCCCTGTGAGGTTTTTACTCGTCATTCTGAAACAATAAAAGATGAGTTGAGTATATGTTTGTATTTACCTAAAATATAAATGACTTCAATAAAACAGTATAGACGGGCTATAATAGTATACTTTTATTAGCGCTCATTCGTCCATCTTTGTTTGTTCCTCTGTGTTTTCCCTTCCTGAGCTGAACAGAAGCAGCAGGAAAAGAGACCGGTTCACTGTGAGACCCTCAGACTACATCTCCGACAGTGTAACGGCCCCCTCCTCTACTGCCACAGTCTCACCTTCACAAACATATATATATATAAATACACACACACACACACACCTGTGAGGTCGGTACTGTACCTGTTGGTTGTGCTACTTGGCTGTGCAGGTGCTGGCTGGGAGACACGGGCCTGCATCCATGCTGAGCTGAGGTAGAGTACTGACCGTAGTAATACACAGGCACCTGTGGGACCATATATTACAATCAGCGTATTACTCTCTCCTCTGCCGGCTGTGAGTTTCGTCCTCCAGACGACGCCGATTTGGCGTTGAGAAAATATGGCCAATCAATGCAGCCTTTATGAAACAGCACTTCGGCGTCAGCGCCGTCCATCAGTCACGGGACGAACGTTTTTATTGTTTGGAGTCAGCGAAAAAGAAGTGACAGTAGTGGAGTTGGGGGTGGGTGAGACGGAGGAGTCTTACCTGAGGTGAGGGCTGGCAGTAACTGGGAGGGTTGGGAGGAGGAGGAGGAGGAGGAGCTGCATAGCCGTAACCCTGACTGTGAGGGTAGAGGGGCGGGGCCTCGCCTGCTGACTGACAGCTCAGTGTCACGTGAGCAAACTGAGAGGAGAGGTCTTCCATCTGTGGCACACAAAAATGATCCAGCATTCATTGTTACACACAAAACATATATAGAATAGTCTTAAAGACTGAATGGTATAAGTAATATTTTTACATATATATATAAAACATATGCAAATGTATATAATACAATAAGCAAACACTTTTACTCAAAACAACTTAATTATTATATATAAAAAGAAGCCTTGTATAAATATCAGCCTGAAATCGAATATTGTCATTGGGTATTGGGTATGTTGTGTGTCAGTTCATGTTCATTATCTTCCCCATGTGTAATGGTTGTAATCCGTTGACTCAGTAACTACTAACTCGCTGACTAATAACGACTAACGTGTTGTGTTGGTTGAGTACATACTGGTTGTGCGGGTGGGACAGGTAACATCTGTGGAGCGGAGTAAGAGACAGACGAGTACTGCACCACCTAAAGGGAGACACAGGTGCATGAGGAGATGCCGACGTTCACGCGCACACGTGTGTTAAACGGCGGCCTGCTGTGTGTACTACCTGCTGCTGCTGGGAGGGAGCGCTGTGAGGCTGAGTCTGGCTCCTGATTGGTGGCTGGCTGTCTGGGGGGATGTAAACAGCGGGAGATCCATCAGGGTTGAGAAAAGGCTGCCCTGAGAGTGTGAAGGCAGGAGAGTGAGTGTGTGTACACGTGTGTACAGTACAGAACAGTACAGTACAGTACATGTGAGTACGAACACATTACTGACTGGGGTGAATTCAACGTTAAAGAAATCATTTCAAGGTCAAACAGAGTTCACTTCATCTGTCATCTAGAGTAGTTTCCCAACCTTTTCTGCACAGCACCAAACAAATGTCTCACAATGAATATTTGAGGAATAAATCTATATATGAATATATTGTACTAGTTTTAACAACATCATCTCAGCCCATTTAGTTGAAGATAATGCTGATATGCCGGCAGGAATTGAAGAAAGACCTTCTTTGTAGTTTTCATAGCCATCTGCTGCCACCTAGCTTTCCTAACAGGATATAACTGTTTGCCTTTGATGCTTTGACAAGCAAAGAAAAATTATATGCAATAAATAATAAAGTTTTCTGTTTCATTAGTGAAATATGATCATTTTCCACAGTGGTTGGGAGACACTGGTGTAGATGACATTTGTAAAACATGTTCCAGAAGAAATCCGTACCAGTATGTGGGTTCACTAATATGCTGCCTGGTGGGATCCCGTTCTCCATGATGTAGGTGGAGTTGTGGGCGGGCTCCTCTCTGATGGGAGGAGACGAGGTCTGAGGACAGGAGGCTGTCAGTCTGTAAAGGGCGATGGAGCCTGAGGAGACAAAGACAGATAATCGGAGATCACTTTTTTCATCTCCGTCTGTGTGATGACACACACTGATCTCTTTGCGCTAAAAACTATTCTGCGTCCTACAGTCCCCGAGTACAGGCTTCGAGGTGATGTTTTTTTTTTTTTTTATCCTCCTGACTCTGTGAAGAAGTCTGGAGGTGTGGTGTGAAAATTTGCAGCTACGGCGTGAGCGTTCGTGGAATGGCTTCACATTTTCACACCAGACGCACTTCCACTGCACTCCGTTAATTAGATGCTGCTGATTAAAACGCGAGATCATTTATAAACAGTGATTTTCTTTCTCCCAGAGTGTGGCATGCTGATGAAATCTGGGAATAAGTTTCATAGCTGTCAGGTGTGGAGGGTGTGAGGGGGGTAGCCGCAGTGTCTCACCCTCCTCCACCGAATTTACACTTCCAAAAGTGTGACAGAGGGAGCGGTGTGAAAAAAGGGTCACGCGGCGTTCTTCCGAAAGACGCACCTGAACCTTGCGGTTCCCAGCTGTGGTTAGCGGGGTGACAGTGTTTCGGGGCGGGGGTCGTCCAGTGGCTGGAGGAATCCGAGTCGATGCTGCTCCACGGCTGCGGATCGTTGCTGTAGCGACAGTCGATCTCCGTGCTGCTCTGTTTGCTGCTGCCGGTCCAACTGGAGCTGGAGCTTTTACGACTGTTCCTGTGAATCACAGCCACTGTTTACCATTCACAATGTTCTTCACTTTACTTTTATTGCTCGTGAGAGGAGGAGGATTTTCAACCATGAACGGCTAAGTATGGGGACGTTTCAGCAAATGGTCTTTGTCAGCACCAGAAAGATGTTTAGAGTCGAAACCAATGCACTTTTCATTAAAACAAAATGTGGAAACCAAGCGAGCAGAATCTGCTGAGCATCAACGTAAAGATTTGCACAATTAAAATGTTGAATTGTCGAACGGTTTTTACTGTTCTTTTTATTGTTTCCCTAACGCACGCATTGCTATTCTTAGCAAATCCTGTTGCTGTGCATGGAGCCGCTTTGAGGACAATAACATGGAAATAAAATCAAACTATTCTTCAAGAACGTATGAAAATTGAGAGGGCGTGAAAAGTTTATCCTTGAAAAAACATTCGCTAGAAAAAAATAAACTAAATTACCAGCTATAAACAGGAAAGTAGAGCATATATACATTATTATTATTTTCTCTTAAATAGCTGTACTGTAGAGACTCTCAGGGACCAATAAAGCCTCTTATAAAAACCCCATCTGCTCTGTGAAATTTCTAAATGATTGAATTTGATGTCTGTAAACTTTTTAAACTTTTGCCTTCACCTTCTAGTTACATCCAGGGGATGTTTTGTTTTTGGTGATTATGAAGAAAAAAGGAAGACTTCATAAATATTAATAAAATTTTTTTTTTCTTTTTTTGTCCCTGTTTTGCATCAGTTCAGGTCAGGGTCGCTAACATGGAGCTCTACCTGAATTGCTGCCTTTTCCGCTGGGTCTCAGCGTACGGGTTGTAGTCGTCCACAGCCCTGCACACGCAAAACACACATATATTAATTTCTCATCTAAATATAACAAGTACAAAGAGGTGCATGGAGAAAAACTGACTTAAGGCAAGGTTACCTGGTTTCTGCATGGTTGCTCTCCTGGGTGAAGAAAGACTGAGTGGAGAGGAAAAAAAAAAAAACATTGCAAAAGAAATGAGTGAGTCTCCTCGGTGTCATCGCTGCCTGTCTTCATCTGTCTCTTTGTCTCACCTCCTGGTTGAAGATTCGCTCTCTGACTCTCTGATATTCCTCCTCTCTCTCCTCGAACGACTTGCTCTGCTTCTCCCTTAACGTGTGAGTTCGATTCTGTAAAACAGAGACGGGTCAAAACACTGAAATGATACGAGGAAGGGCAAAAAGAAAAAAAAAAAAAATTAGCAAACCTGCTCGTCGGAACTGTTGTCTTTCTTCAAGATTAATTTCCAGCAGTTGATCTCGTCCGTCTTGTCCTTGTCCACCTGATCCACAAAACGCTGCTCCGGTCTTTTTGGAGACAAGAAGAAGACGATGACAAAAAACGGTGAGACTGGAACCGCAGGGCGTGGGTTTCACCGGGTTTACTCACTCACAGATGCGGTGCATGCTTACATGCGAGTGCTGCTGGTCCTGTTGATGATGACAGACTTGCCTGTGTGGTCTACATTGTGCTCCATGCCAAAGTAGGCCGCCACCCGATGGACCAGCATACGGTGGTAAGACGACATGTGAGGAAACTTCTTAAAAGCGCTGACGGCGGTGGGAATGGGAAATGACACGGCAGAGACAGGAGCGAGGAGGATGAGGGGAAGGGAATGTAGAAAAAAAAAAAAAAGGAGGACAGCGTTGGAAGGAGGGAGTGGAAAAAGGAACAGAAGGGGGAGGGAGGAAGGTGAAGTGAGGAAGAGAGGCAAAGAGAATGAGGTCAACTCAAACTGCTAGTAATTTTTGGCTCATGTCCACTTTTGTCCCCCCGCGGTGCAGTTGGACCTGCGCTGGCACCTCACCTGACTCAATATATCGACTGGCTGAATTAATGAGCTGCGTGAGGCGCGTGAACGATGCACAAAAACATACTTTTAATTAACCGTAAGTCATCTTCAATCTACTCTGGGCATCAGACTCGCCTCCCAGTTACACGTGAGAGCATTTAAAGAACACACTCTTACACACACTCGTACCTATTGCTGGTAATGAAGTCAATCATGTCCTGCTCCAGTTTCAGCAGCATCATCCGGTCTCTGGGGTTGCTGTTGAGGGTCTCGATGATAAAGTGGTGCAGGTCTATGCCGGTGGAGTCGGTGTACTCCACGCTGGACTCTGGAAGATGAAAGCGGGGAAGCACAGGCATGTGTTTATGAGAGGACAATAAAAAAAAAAAAAAGAAAAAGCCAAAACAGCACAGTGCAATATCAGAGAGCCCAGGAGGACGGCATCTAAACAGCGGCGCCGAATTCCTTTTTATTACATTTCAATTACTTTCTTTGGTTTATGAGACATCAATCACACTCCAGCACGCACTCACGCTCCCGAACCTTTGGACAGTTTCTTTGGTTCTGGCAGCTTCTCCTGCTCCTCCTCCCTACACGGTGTTCTGTCGTTGTCATGGCAGCCTGATGAAACACTTGTGTCTTGAGAAGCCTGAGAGAAAGATAAAATTTAATTTGAGTTGGATGATGATGTTGACGATGAGGTACGTGGTGTGTGTGAGCGTTACTTGGATTTCTTCAAACGGCGACGACTCCTCGCAAACAGCTGCTGTTCGCACTAACTTTCCTTTCACCTACACACACACACACACACACCGAGCCGATATAACATATTTATAGAGAATAATGCAATCGATGCTGCAGCAGGGATGAATAATGAGAGGCAAAAATTATTTCAGCTTACCTTAACTTTTTTCTTTGGTTGCACCTGGTTACAGTGTTTCTGCAGGTGAGGACACGATTTGTCAGCGACTGAGCTCAGGGAGCCGAAGGGCGCATAATTTGCCGGTGGATTATTAATGGCGGTGGCGAGCGCCGCTGTGTGTTAGTGTCACTTACCTGCAGCTCCGGCTTCTTACTGTGTTGGTGACGCTCCTCTTCCTCCCGCTGACTGCAGAGGGACGCGCAGGGCGGAGGGGAGGGGCAGCTGATGACGTCACAGGGCGGCACATCGCGGGGTTCTAGGAGGACGTGTGCGCTTTCGACGGCAACTTCGGTCATCCTTCTGAACGGCAGCAAACACACAGAGTGAGTCTGCGGTGTGTGTGTAATGTCACTCTCTTTAGGGACTTATATTCTAATGCAAACATGGGGAAACTAAGGCCCCGGGGCCAGACGCGGCCCATTTGACATTATAATCCGGCCCCCCAGACTTGGCCATATTATATTTTTAATTTATATTACCGTTATCCTTCTACCTTCTCCGTACAAAGCCAGCATTTCCCCAAAATATGGTCTTTAAGAGGCTTAAAGCATTTTGCCTTTGTTCAATACTTTACTCATTTATCTTTAACGGAAATACTCAATTTTTCTGAACCTGACGTGGCCCGTGACTCAAATTTCAGTACCATCTGTGGGCCGCAAGACAAAATAAATGCACAGGCCTGTTCTAATGAGAACCACACTTTGTCCCTAATGTAGCAGAACATTTGTTTCAGTTGTTTTTGTAAAAAAAAAAAATCCATTTATGCTGTTTTTTTTTTTCTAGTTTGCCACTAATGGTTCCGGTCAACAATGGGAATAACTGGACAAACGGATGGAGGTCAATGCTCCACCCTAACAGAATGGGCTGTGTATGTGTGTATTGATGAAATCTTTCAAACCTATTTGGCGTTGTTTACTGGAGAGCCTCACAGGTAAATGATGAGGTCATATATCCCATGTTCCAGCAGGGGCGACCGGGAACGCAATTATCCTCTTTGCACCAGCGTTCAGACCCCTCGGTGCCGTTGTTCTGTGCGCGCCGGCTCTTCAGTGGTCAATGGGAGAAAAAGGCCCTGAAGAGACAGGAGGGAAAAAAAAAAATAGGGGTGAGAATAAAAATAAATAACTAGACAAAAGTGTCGGCGGTTATTGTACCGGGAAAGTGCCACTCTCGCTATTTTTCCTCTCGCATACAAACAGGGCACAATAACGCAGTTAGCAACGCATAAAAGGAAAAAGCTGCAGTAAAATGGCACCATGTAGTTAGGCTAATGTCTGCGTTCGTGTGCAGTAACCTCCGCTGCAGCCTCGCAGCTTTTCAGGCAGCACTCTTAATTGCTACATTGCTTCTGTAATGGAACTGTGTCTGTGCATCTGTGACGGTAACATATAGGCTTGTTCTCCACTAAACTGGTACTGGTACCTGTGTGTTTACATGGTCCTGTACACTCATGTATGCACAATGTGTGTGTTGCATGTGTGCCCTGGTATGTTCATGTGTGTGTGTGTCCTGGTGCTTTTCTTAGAAACAGCAGCTGTGGACGGTATCATCTGATCCTCCAGCACAGATATTCCCAGAATGCCAAGATGAGTTTGTAATCCCCGCGGTGAGAATGTGGCCGAGACCAAAGAGACAGACGGAAGACGGAAGTGTCATTCCGCCATCTCCTCCAATAGACCAACTGCGGTCATTTGGGACACGCATTCCACTGTAACTCCCAGCTCAGAGGGACACTTATTCCTGTAACACCTGGGATGGGATAACGAGCTCAGAGAATGCCGAGTCCCATAACATGGTTATTTAACACCC
The DNA here is from genome assembly GCA_016785265.1 of Paraplagusia blochii. Taxonomy (NCBI): domain Eukaryota; kingdom Metazoa; phylum Chordata; class Actinopteri; order Pleuronectiformes; family Cynoglossidae; genus Paraplagusia; species Paraplagusia blochii. The sequence continues at coordinate 393,937 of JAFBJS010000377.1, read as the reverse complement.
TGCCAGAGATAACAGCACTTTTTTTTTTTTATATGAAGCTCAAGTGGTGTTTACTTCCGCTGTCGCCCTGCGTCTGTGGCAGTGACAGAAAATAGTTGCGACATAGACGACGGGAGACTGGAATGACTGGCTGAGATAACAGTTACCAGAAGAGCTTCGTCTTCATTGTACAATGCCATGGAACAAGATCTTCACTAGTATTAACATATTTCACACACTAAAATAGTGTATTTTCGGTTATTTAGTCCACTGATCTCCAACCTTTTTACGCCACAAACCGGTTAAATGTTTGGTACTATTTTCACGGACCAGTTGTTAAGTAATGGCAGATAAATACGGCCTGATAAAATTAAATGTTTTAAAATATTTTCCTACCTATAAAATCTTCCTACCAAAATTTAATGTGCATGCACGTAACATTGGTTTCCCAAGTGCACACAGCCTATAATTTTCTCCTACCAGACCGGTATACAAGGCTAGAATCTTGTATCAATGCTCATCAATGAAAACTGTCTAAAACCATCTGCGCCATTTTGAGTCAAATCAAATATCTCCAATTTAGTTGCATAGTTGGTGATGGTGTCCTGGCCATTCTATTGTTAAGAATATGGGTTTGGATAAAGGGTGAGTAATAGACAGCTACGGCCAAGAAAAAAACACAATTTCTCTGCGGTCCGGCACCACTTCACCCAAGGACTGGTACCGATCCCCTGCCCCAGTGGTTGGGGACCACTGCTTTAGTCTATCTTGAAAACTATCTGATTGTTAGTTTCAAACTATAATAATGAAACAATCAGGATTTCAAAAACGATCTTTTTCTTTTTCAGACCAATTTGTGTTTAATAATATGAATAAACAAATAAACTATGAAAATATGGTTAGCAATGTTGAAAGCGTCAAACTGGTCTCTGCCAAATGCATCATTTATTTGCTCAACTCATGACATCTTGAAGCAGAGACAATTTTTCAAGGAATCACCAGCCAATTAATGTGTAATTAGATTCCTCATAATTGCTGGCTCTGTTGTTTGTTTGTCTGGGCAGGATACTGCAGCAATCTGTCCCTGTGCAGCCACCGCTCTGCTGCAGCCCAGAGACGATACGGGGACGATACGGGGATACGGAGACATTTCAAAAGCACACAACGGCTTGTGTCGCTTCCCCAACGTGCCGTTGACAGCTTCTTGCTGAGGTGTCCTTTAACCGAACGCATCAACTCCACTTGTGCTGCACTGTGGCTGACCCTTTGGACAGAGAGAGGAGGGGGAGTGGGGAGATGATGCATGTCCTCTCATCAGCACAATCAAAAACAACAGTCGCACGGGTTCAGAGCTGCATCTCTGCAGAGGAGGATGGGATCACGGCACAAAAGACGGAGAGAGAAGGGAGTGACACGGGGCAGGTATACTTCAGAGAAAACTAGATTAATGCAGGGGAGAGGGAAGCGGGGATGAGGGGAGATGAGGGAGAAAGTCTGCAGGGACTTTAAAGGTGAAGCGGGGTGAGGGAAGGAGATGGAGGAAAGTGAGGAATTGATAAAGGAGTGACTCGCAGCACAGTCTGTCTGCGAGCTTTCCAGCCAACGGTCGTGAAGGCAGGATTTGAGTGGAAGTACCAGTTTTCGAGCTGAGCGCTGCAGAAGCGGCCAGCCGCCCGGGGAGAAGGTGTGACACGATCATTAGCGCGTGACGGATGGCGGCGGGAGGCAGGGAGCGCCAGTACCCGCTACATCATCATCCATCTGCTGCTCTCCCCGAAGCCTTCGGCCTCGTAGCCACTTACTCACCAGGACACCTTTCTTCTCCAGCCAAAAGCTGCCTGGCTCATCTACACAGACACACAGGCGGCGTTGGGAAAACGTCCAAAAACTACTGTAGACGGCCATTGTCAGCTAAAGCAAGTTATATTAAGACCTTCAGGCCACTGGCAACTGACTCAGAACGAAGGCCGTTGAATGGCAGAACTATGAGGATCATCTTCTAACCACCGCACAGCGTTTGAATCTATTTTCTCCGCTCTCCCCCGCTGGTCGACATCTAAGCGCAGATGCGTCCGTTCCCGAGGACAGTCGGCTCTGCTTTCTTATTTGTTTTAATTTGTCCCATTCCTTTTGAGAGGAAACCTATAAAAACTGGGAAACATTATTGCCTGCGGTTACAGACGCTGCCGTTTGGGTTTTGTCGGGGAATTTAAAAGGGGGACTTTATGTTTTCTCTCCCTCAGCTCAGAGCTCATTAGGAGACCATTCAGCGAGAGAGTGAAAACCGCAAGAGCGTGTCCCTCTGGTGAAAAATAATAATTGATCATTTTACTGGGATTCTTCTGAGTTTACTAATCAATTACAAACACTGGTCTTCAACTGTGCTTCCCAACAAAAGGAATATTTATACAATTTATCCATAAACACCCACTTTAATACACCTAGATCTTTTTTTATTACACCTGCTGTGCTAAATTGATAAAAAAATTTTTTTTAAATGTCACTGATTTTTTTAGTCCTCTGCTTCGAGATGAGTGAGATACACAAAGTGGACGTTTGGAGTGAACGCAGGGTGCAGTGGTCTAGGAAACCAGCAGCACCTGAGCTTGTGGGTGCGACAGCTGTGCTGCTCTGCAGCTTGAATTCAAACCCAAGGTGGTGGAAATACCAGGAAAGCACAGAGAGGTGGACGTAAAGGGCTACTTCGCACCAAACCAGCTTTGTGGCCATGGTGTCTATGTCACTCTGCCGTCACTGCTGAGACAAACAGGTGTCATCGTAGCGCAGGAGTTCAAGGCTTCCTGTTAACCCACACAACTGTGAGAAGCCAATGACAACGGCTGATCAGGTGCGTGATCTATAGCGGTCAGAGGTGGCTTTCGGTTTAGAAACAGGTGCAAGTCATGTTTGACACACTTTTTTTTTTTTCTTTTGTGTTTCTGCGAAGACTGACGCTGAAATGATGATAGATATAATGTCACACATTTTGAGTATTATTTTCATTAAAAAAACCCTCTATTTTTAAAGATCAATTTTGACATTATTACTAGTAAAAAGGGAGGATTTTTATATATTTCCTAGTTTTTATAAAATCACATGGATTGATGGCATTATGATATGAATACAGACATTACGGCTCCATCTTGTGCCATTCATTTCAGACCTTGTTGTTACTGAATAAACAAGTCAGAGAGAAGAAGTGAGTTACAACAGTCCCGTGAATGCACCAACATACAGTCTTAGTGGTTTATCTTAAAGCGCCACAAGGGGGAGCCTGTATCTTTCCCGATGACGATTAACCCTGATATTAATTGAATATATTGATAATTATGTGCGAATAAATCGAATACTTGTAGAAATATACACAAAATATAAAAAGTCAATGCTTTCAATATTATCAAATTACCACTAAGGAGCCGGGGAATGTACGTGAAGGAATTCAACCAGGTGAAAATACAATTTTCCACAATATTGTAAAACTCCCCAACGATCGATCAAAATTAAGGTGGAAAAAGAAAAAAGAAAAAAAATCTTGGCATCGACCCACGCCTGGAAAGAACCCTCATAAAGATAGAAAGACAAACATATGTTTGTGTCGCATTACAGTGACCCGGGCTGGAGCACAGACACCGGGCTATTTTTACACCTGGCGGCCGGGGAGCGGACCTCCTGCTGCGGGACTTCACCGTGCTGTCAGAGCGGAGGACGAAGACAACACAGCAGGAGGAAGAAACACTACTAACAATCCATTTATCCAAGTTTTACGAAATAGACCTTTATTTTTACGTATGACGTAAATTTTAAAAAGCGAAATCACAATTAAAGATCAATATACTACTTTTAAGTGGAGGCTACACGCTGACTAAAACAAAGAAACCGGATATCGAAAAAAAGTACGGTCAAAATCAGACCTAAAAACGAGTATAACTTCTTGTGAGAGCGTATTAAATGTTAATATTATAAATAAAGTGTGATTTTTCTGTCCATTAAAGCGGTGTCGTTCATTCATTGTCGTCGCTAAGGTGACAGCGGCAGGGCTGAGGCGACCGTTAGTTAGCAACATTCGAAAAAGCTCTCGATGTAAACCACCGACTTTTTCACTAGAAATACAGGAAAAAATACCAGTTTGACAGAATTATAACAACAATAACTATTTAATAAATATGTTTAAAAACATCCAGGTAGAAGAGGGGGGTCTGGGATTATTAATATCGTTAATATGGCAGGTGCAGTTCCGGCCGTTACCCGGGTGTTAGTTCGATTTCTTACCGTGAGGTGCCGGTGTGTGTCCGCCGCCGTCCGCCGGACTGTGGCCGTTGTTCACTGCTGCTCGTACCAGCGACTCCGTCTGCCGCACATTCACCCAGCGTCTGCTCACTGAGGGCTCCGCGCCTCTCCTCCGCCTTTTTCCTGTCTGCGTCTGAGCAGGAGGAGCGGACGAGAGGAGGGGGAGGAGAGAAGAAGGTGAGAAAAAAAAGGGGGGTGGCGGGGAGGTGAGGGAAGGGAAGACAGGAGGAGAGAAGAGGAGAGCGCAGACAGGAGAGTGCAGACAGTTCTGAAACCCACAGCCACGCGCCCACGCGCGCATGCAAAGGGTGGAACGCGGGAGAGGCGCTGCTCTGTCGGCCCACACACCTGTCTCTCTGTCCTCCACTGCGTGTCTCTCTCATCTCCACATCTGAAGGTCTCTAGCCTCAGTTCCCTCACATTTCCATATCCGTGCATTTCTTCCTCAACGATGTGTCCTCAACCTGTCTCATTTGCTGGACTCCCCCATATTAGACTTGTGTGTCCACCTCTTTGTCATGTCTTCCACCTTCATGTCCATTTGTCCTCATACTCTACAACATGTGTCTCATTGTCATAAAGTCATTTCTTTATGCTGTCAGTTTTTTATGTATACCACATGTCTGTCATCTTTACATCTTTTGTCCTCCAACTCTCCTTCAGTCCACACTTTTCCTTACTGTCCCTTTAATTGTCTCCTGTAAATTCTTCTTAAAAGCTTCCATCATGTCTATGATTTCACAACGTGTCCCTCATAATCGTGGTCAACTGTCGTCCTGTTCCTCTGTCCAGATACTAATGATCTCAGACTGTTTGTCACAGTCTCACTGTCAATCCCTGTCCAAATATAGTATGTCTCTGTGTCTTCCTCCTGTTCCGACTCCGTCTTTCAACAGCACGTCTCTCCGACTCCCCAACTGACTCCGCGTCTGTCCTCCCTGCTACTGTTCTGCCCCAATCTCTCTTCTGTCTCTGTCCCTGCACCGTGTCTCTTTCACATTGCCGTCTCCCTCTTTAACTGCATGTCTCCCTCATTCTACAGTGTGTGAATTATGTGTCCATCCGCCGTTTCCCTCACCTGTCTCTCTTTCTCTCTCCCCCTCCCTTGTTTCAGCCCATGTCTCTTTACTCTTGTAATTACTGCAGTAACTGGCGTGAACACAAAGAGAAACTGTCTCCTGTGCCTTTATTAAATCTAAAAATACTCCGTCTCTTTCTTGCCGTGGTGGGCCACAGGCTGCGTTTGACACAATAAGTAGACATTTTCGCATAAGTACAAATTTCAGTGTATCCTTTTGCCGAACACATATGAGACTTCATCAACCGGGGGGTTGGGGAGGAGGGGGGAGCTGAGAGAGAGAGACGGATTATGCTTGTTATGTGTCTCATGCATTTTAAGTCCCTCCACTGCCACCTCGGAGCCTTGTTTTTGTTTTTGGTCTTTGTGGTCATTTGATGTTGTTTTGCGCCAGGTCTTCTTTCTCCTCGTGGCGCTGTAGTCTGTCCCTTGGGTCGTTTTCCGTTTCGCCTGTTTTATTTTTTTTTTTGGATGCATTTTAAAGTTGATGAACTGTGAGGCTTCAGCTGCTGTATGAACTCAGTCTGTTTTCTAATTGGTACCATAGTGTGAAGAGAAAAAAATGATTTAATTTTTTTGTCCATTCATATTCTAAGATATTATTTCTTACATTTTTAAATCCGAAGATCATGCAAGAAAGATTATAGAGAGAATCATCCAAATGTATATACTAATGGAAATAATAACATATTAAACCATTACATAAAAATACAGTGGGACTTCATATTACGCAGGTTTTCCGAGGTTTTGAAACTTTTGCTAGAATTTCATCGCGATACAAGGAAACATCGGGTCTTGACTATTCATCCGAGTTCCACCTAATTCCAGGTCGGGCACAGACTCCGTCCTCTGTCTCAATCCCTGTGTGGTCAGGAAATTATATAAGCAAAAAAGTAAAAATATACAGCTCAACCACGGCGGATTACGCGCAGCGAATGTTGATCGCTATAGCAGCTAATATTGCCTTTGCGTGATGTTCAGTGTCAGTAGGCTAGTGTCTTTAAACTAAACTGGACATAATAACACAGCTTAAGAGAAATTGGACGTTTACCCAGTCCTTGGACCTCTATCAGAACGTGCATTCTAATGAACGGGGACAGAGCGCTTTCAGAGGAGGAGTCACGTTCTCATTCAGTGTGCAACGGCAGCAGGCATACTGCAAAATAGTGACTATTAAACGTTAACTCTGTCAACGAGGAATGCATCATGAGCAATTTCCGAGTTTATAAGCTACTGATCGTTTTAGTAGTTTCAGAATTATTTTAACGTTAAGATCGATTGTTTAATAAAACAAAAATAAAACGAGTGTTTTACTACACTCAGTGGTCCTCACACTCTGTCTCACTGTCTCGCTCGTTCTCTCCGCAGGGTGACTAAAGCCAATTTATAACAATAATATAAAATGTTTTCTTAACTATAACTATTTTATATTATCTATATATTTTTTATATCTATGTTAAAGATGTTAAGATAGCGATGACTTGACTAATTTAATTAAAAATGGTGTATTTCTTCAGGGTTAGAGCTAATTAATTGAATTGTAGTTATTTTTCATGGAGAAAAAAGCCCCACTGGGGTAAATTTCCTGATGATTCTCAGTTTGTTTGCCATCCAATCCTTTTTATATTTTATATAAATCCTTAATCAATATCAACTGTCGACTCTTATCAAGCAATGTCCAGTATTAAACAAAGTACAGTGTTAGATTACTTCTTATATTTCCTTTGCTTTTTCATCATCTAAGAAAACCTTGTGAGAAAAAGAAAAACTTCAGCGTTTAAGTTAGTTTCTCCACATGGACCTATGGACTAAGATGGACGTATTATATCATACGAAGGTCAGCAGACGCTTTTGCATCCTGGCTGGTTGAACGACAAGTAAACTCCAAAGTTTGTGAGACGGCTCTGTGCTCGTCTAATTGAGTCTGGTCTAGTCCATTCTAACAGGTTTAGCGCTGGTCTGCAGTTAAAAGCTCATTGACAACGCCGTTGGTGGCGCAATCATCATTTCGCCTGACCTTGAATAGAGAAAAGACGTTTCTCTTTTTTCCTTGCGACGCGTGGAGGAAAGGAAAGACAGCTTCCTGTTTAATCTAAAGCAACTCCGTCATCTATACTTTTTGAAGCTCGCTCCGAAAGTGAACCGAGATGCATGAATTATATTTGAATATGTATCGGAGGAAAGGGATGATAAATACAGTTTTATCTACACTCTGTTTAATTAGGTATCCTCACTACTTAACACGTACGCTCTCTCGCCATAAATAACCCCTAGCCTGCGCCAGAGTCTGTATGTGGATCCGCGTCGGAGACATTTATCTGTTTCGGACCGTCTGAATTGCTGCGACTTTTTCTATATTGTATATTAAATATTTCAACACTGCGTTTGGCTCTGTTGTTACGCTGTGGGTATCTTCTGTGTACCTGCTGTTCCGAATGAATCACCCCCCGGTGGCATTAATATGGCCGTTAAGCCGAAATTAATATTTTATGATCACTCACACTTTCTAAAATAAATTCTCTTGACACTACGGTCCAAATGTTGTAGAGCAAACCGCCAGCCATTCTATTTGAGTTGAATTTTAATGGCGCAGGAGTCGACGGTGGTGGAAATCAATCAAATGTCAACCTCTAAAAATATCATTATTAGTCCTACAGAGTCTGTTAGCACAAGAGAACACTGTTCAAATATAGAAAGCGCAGCTTCAACCGGCAGGAGCTGGTGTTATCCTTTATCACTGTGTACTGTATGTTTACACCCACCATCCCAAACTGAGTCGCCCACTGTGGCTACACCGCCACGGACGCCCAAGTAATAAGGTGACCCGTTACACGGGTGACGTCTCATTAAATGTTTCCAGGCGTGATGTCAGGACCGTTTCAGAACAGCTCAGGTCATTAATGTCCAAATCCAATCTCTACGGCCATCCTTTACCTCACCAATGAATACATTAGGATCCATACTAATGTAGTCACTCTCTTTCCCGCAGACGTTTTGTCTCCTTATCTTGTATCTGTCTTTTATTTGCTTTTGGTTAACAGTAACGTCAGGAATGTTTGGAGAAAAAGCTAGAGAAGACAGACTGAGATGGTTTGGACATGATCAGAGGAGGGACAGTGGATGCATTGGAAGAAATATGATCCTAAAGATGGAGCTACCAGGTAGGAGACAAAGAGGAGATTAATGGATGCAGTGAGGGAGGACATTGAGGTAGTTGGAGTTAGAGTTGAGGATACAGAGGACAGGGGGAGATGGGAACCGTAGACTCGCTGTGGCAACATCAGAAAAAGGGACAAGACAGAAGGAGAAGACGCAGAAGACAGGAAGCAGAGCTGGACGTGGAGAAATTAAAGATGCTGAGGTTCTCTTTAGGAGAGACAAGGATGGACAGGACCAGGAATGAGGTGATTAGAGAAACAACACAGACAGGAAGGTTTGGAGAAAAAGCTACAGAAGACAGATTGAGATGGTTTGGACATGTTCAGAGGAGGGACAGTGGATACATTGATAGAAAAATGATCCTAGAGATGGAGCTACCAGGTAGAAGACAAAGAGGAGATTGAAGGATGCAGTGAGGGAGGACATGGAGGTAGTTGGAGTTAGAGTTGAGGATACAGAAGACAGGGGGAGATGTGAAATGTGGACTCGCTGTGGCAACCTCTGAAAAAAGGGACAAGCCGGAAGGAGAAGACGCAGAAGACAGGAGGCAGAGCTGGACGTGGCGAAGTTAAAGATGCTGAGACTATTTTTAGGAGAGACAAGGATGGACAGGATCAGGAAGAAGGTGATTAGAGGGACAACACAGACAGGAAGGTTTGGAGAAAAAGCTAGAGAAGACAGATTGA
>JAFBJS010000377.1:366232-371629 GCA_016785265.1 Paraplagusia blochii | reverse complement strand
TATTGCTAGTGATGTAGGAACGGAAGTGATTTTTGTCACTGTCAATAAAACCATGCAAAATGGCCAGAAATCAGCTCTGAAATTAAGCTTAATTATGAGTCTTTTTTGTTGCTATTATATTTGTCCAGATTAATGTAGATTAAGTGGAAGCAGACTTTTAAATGGACAAGAAATTAAAGAAAGAGTGGTCTAATCATTTTTTCCATGACTGTATATAAGGAGACAAACAAATCCACACCAAATTGGACGTTAAAGCATCTGTTTCAACCACGAGGAGAAAATGATCAAGGACACTAACCCTACACAGAAACACCATCGATTACTTCTGGGTCCTGAACCTGTGATATTTTTGCTGTAAGGCAGGGAAAGGACCCGTCTTCCTCCGTGTCATCCTGACATATTTTCTTTTTGTTCCTTTTATTCTAAAGAACACAGCACAGTCTGATGACAGGAGGTGGAGCGGGAGCTGTCAGGGCGGATGATCCATGAAACATCTTCACTAACAGCTTAACTATTGTAAATGGGGACGCGGGGACGGAGCCGAGGACGTGAGGACGGGTGGTCTTACTGTACGGTACGGGAGACAAAGGTCAGTGGGATGATGAGTGTCCCGGCCTGAAGGACACAGCTGAAAGATGATGAAGAGATTGTCCGACCAGATCCACTTCATCTGAACCGAAGCCGTTCATTCAATATAATGCAATCTGAAAGGAGGGGACGACTATTATTTTGAAACACAGACAAGAAATCAGATTAGATCACACATCTGAAAGAATACTAAACAAATAAATTCTGAAAATGACCCTCAACATCACCCGCCCCGGGGCTTTAGAAACATGAGGGTCACATTAGACTTCGACAGTTGTGTTACTCATCATAATAAGTAGACAGAGGAAGAGGACGTGACTCATTTTCAGCTACAAAGATCTTTATTAATTCACATTAAAAGTATTTTTCTCTAAACGTTTCGGTCTTGTTCATCCAGGGGTGACTATTCGGTACGTCTTCTGTGTCAACGCATACGTTTGAGCACTACACCGGGGGTTATTGTGACAAATACACTGCAACATTAGTGTACATACAGTACGGTATATATTTTATTTATGTTTTTGCTGCAGGGAGAATCAGTTACTACATGGCATTTAAAAGCTATTCATGAATTTATGAAGAAGAGAAAGGGTGTAGCTGTTGTTTTTTCACTCCGACTAAATACATGACAGTGTCGGAGAGCTACATACATAAATGAATATATGGAATATAGAACACAGGTGGAGCACATTAGGTAATGATGGAAGGTGCAAACAGGGGAATAAGTCGGTGACTAAGACGACAAGGAAGCAAGTAGCAGGAGGTGGTGGAGGAGGAGGAGGAGGAGGAGGAGGAGGCCGGACGCTCCCTGAGGAGATCCAGAGGAGATTAGCTGCATCCAACCTTCCTTATCATTTCCTCTCACTGTTAAACTGATCTAACTCTCTTCTGTCCTGTCTTCTCATCAGTCTGTGAGTGCGATCATCTACCTCCACCTCCACCTCCTCCACCTTACATATACATTTACGTATTTAGCAGATGCTTCTATCCAAAGGGACTTACAGAGGAGACTCATTATCAACCTGGGGCTCCACTGGGAATTGAACCTGGGACTGTTTTCGAGGCAGGCATCCTGACCGCTACACTATGGAACCGCATTTACTGGTAGTACTGGGTGTGTATATATATATATATATATATATATATATATATACATATANCTCACACACCTGTCTCTTATACACATCTAGATGTGTATAAGAGACAGCCTCCTCCACCTTACATATACATTTACGTATTTAGCAGATGCTTCTATCCAAAGGGACTTACAGAGTAGACTCATTATCAACCTGGGGCTCCACTGGGAATTGAACCTGGAACTGTTTTCGAGGCAGGCATCCTGACCGCTACACTATGGAACCGCATTTACTGGTAGTACTGGGTGTGTGTATATATATATATATATATATATATATATATATATACATATATATCCATTGTTGTATAAGTCTTTCCAACCAGCAGGCTAGAAGTGATCATAATAATTCCTATGAGATGCAATTATACAAAACGCTTCTGTTTCCCAAACTATGCTGCCCCCTGTAGGTGGAGGACTGGTTTACTACACCTTAAATCACTAGTCCTTCCATCACAATTGTCTCTAAAGCCACCTGGTCAGTTTGGACACTATTCAAATGACCATCCCTAAATGCTTTCACTCAGAGCAGACCTGTTCAAACTACGGCTCGAGGGCCAGATATGGCCCGTGCGGTGTTTTAATCCGGTCTGCCAAACCTTTACAAATAATACTTTAAATGTATATATATTTATTACTTTTACACTGTTGCTTTTTAACTGCAATGTCCAAATTTTATGGTGTAGATATGGCTAAGAGCATTTTAAAGCAATTTATCCTTTATTTCATTCGTTCATTCATCTTCTTCTGCTTGTCTGTTGCCGGGTCGTGGGGTAACTGGCGCCATCTATTAACCACTAGGCCACCACTGCCGATTTTTTGGTGTCCACGAGTCAGTTATTTACCCAGATGCTGCACTTCTGTGCCTGCTCTTCTCACTTTTGTTACCCAGATTCATAAAAACTCCCAAAAAACTGTGTCCCAACTCTTGACAGTGGATGATAAGTTTAGACCAGAGTCATTTTGGTTTCTATTGTATTAGCTCCCAGACACAGGTGGAGAAGAGGAAAGACAAACTCATTTGTAAGCTCATTTTGCAGGGTTTACTTTTCTTCCTCCTGCAGCTGTACTCTCTCTTATAGAGGTACCTGGGGTAAAAGACAAAAAAGACAAAAAAAAAAAAAGTGTACAAAGCTCTGATGTAACTCCCCAGAGAAGAGGGAAGAAGAATTTAGATGCAGTGCGTCAGCAGTCAGAAATACAAAACCATGAGCAGAGTCAGGACTAAAGTGGCTCCTAACGTGGGCTGGACTCTCAGAGCACTCTCTCACGTTGTTCCAGCAGCAAAGAGCACAACAGGAGAGTGAAGGGTGAGGTGACGGAGGTGGAGGAGGGGGTGGAGGAGGAGGAGGAGGAGCAGGAGGAAGGGGCTTCAGCCCGTGTTATGAAGAACCCACCTGGTTTAATTTGATTTCCTGATCAATAAGACTGACTCACGGTGGATCGACGACAGACGGAGCTGTATGCATGTGTGTAAATGTGGCCTTCACACACACACACTCACACTCACACACACACACACACACACACATGTGATGAAGAACAATGAGTGTGAGGGTGAAAAAAGTGCAGCTGTCAAGTGATAGACCTCAGCAGCGCAGTGGCTGTGTGGGTTTGTGGTCTATAACGGATGTTTGACAGGCTGGTGAGCTCTGGCTCTAACACGCTGCTTCCTCTACACGTTCTCCTCCACCTCCTCTTCTTCCTCCTCCTCCTCCTCCTCCTCCTCTGCCACCTCCTCTCTCTTTTCTCTTTCCGTTTCAGCACTGGGCGTAAAATCCCTCCGTTTCTTCCTAAATGTCCTCGTTCCAGCCTCACTCTCTCCTCCTCCTCCTCCCCCCTGCATCCCTCCGTCGTCTTGGAGTTTGACAGGTCGTCAGAGGGAAATCAAACAATCTCCTCAATTAGGCAGCCTGAACTCCGCACCATCTTCATCAGGCTTCGCCGTTTTCATCCCTCCATCGCAGACACCTTTGTTTCATAGATGAAAACACACTGTTCCAAACAAAGGCCTCGGAAAAAAAAACACTTGGCTTTGAAGAACAGATAAGCCGCAACAAGCTTTTGAGGTTTATTAGCGCTGAGAGGAGAGAGTCGGTTTCTATTTTATTAATTTTTTTTTTTTTTTACCCTGCCTTAATTGACCCATCACTGATTCACAAAGGCTGCACGGCAGCCACTAATGCGAGGGCATTCGAGATGCAAATGGATGTCTGTCTGATTTTGTTAGAAGATTTGATATAATCCCAGGTTTAGGAAAGAAGGGCTGCACATCTGCAGCAAAGAGGCAGTTAAGAGAGAGGGAGAGAAGGGAGAGGAGGGAGAGACGCTGTAATTATTACAGCTCATTGAGAAGGAGAAGATCCAGTTATGTTACTGATGAAGGGAATAAGACGCAGTTTGAGGTTGAAGCTGGAGCCAGAGGAACACGAGAGGATACGAGATCTTCCTGAGGCAATTATCATCATTTCATTAATACTTCTCACTCTGTGACTGAGCCTGCACAGGACCAAACACCAAACTGTTGTTTTTTGAAAAACTGCAGCGGAAGATTGGTTTAGGAAAAGACAGGGAGAGAGGTTCAACCCAAAGAACACAGACCTCGCAGGGAGGAAAGAGGATGACACTGTGGAGACAGAGTCCCCTCGGTGTGAACGCGATGACGAATAATAGTTGATTCTGCTGCGCTCTTTTAGGTTTAGAACTTCTTGTAGAAGCGGACTTGGGTCCACAAGGCTTCAGGTTCTGACCCACCAGTCACTGAGCACCTTCCTGACCCGGATAACTTTCATCCGACTTCCCAGCCACAGGAAGGCTCACAGTATGGAGTAGTGTGATTTGCGTGTCAGTCGTGGAGACCCATCAACGGATAAGCAGATGAAGTTGAACAAATGAATAAACGTTCTAGTGTTCTGGTTCCAAAACATGTCTTTTTGGACAGATTACATTAAAATAGGCTTTCAACCCCACCCGCATATAAAGTGTGCAACACGGTGGTACAGTGACTTCACTCCTGCCTTACCTCGTGAAGGTCACTGGTTGGAGTAACAGAAAGTCATGTCTGCGTCTGTTGATCACATTCTTCCAGTCTTTTGTCTCTCTTTTCAACACTCTCATAAAAACCACCTGTCATAGAAACCAAAATCACCTTAGTTTCTACATCAACAGTTGACAATAGATGACATTGTGCTAAAAACAGTGTTTTTAGGAATTCCTTCTTGTTGTATCCTTCAGGTAATACACCTTGAGTGAAACCAGGCATAAAAATAAAGATAAAAAGAAGAAACACGTTTTTTTGTTAATGCTGAATGAATTTACGTCTTTAAAATCTTTTTAGTTGATAGTTTTAGCTTCTATTTACGTCCTAAAGTATTATACTGACTGAGACAGACTTCCTTCTCTAAAATGACTCTACTAGAGTATGTAATGACAGTCCATTTGTTACGTATGGGGAAGAACCAGGAAGTAGACAGAACCCACCGGCAGCACTGGGGAAATGATGTGTTTAATTGGTTTAACTTAAATATCCAGTAACAGGAACAACAGGAGAGTTCATTCAAGGACGATAGACGGGAAGAGCTGGGACACAGACCTGGAGGGACAGAACATGGAACCACAGGAACCATACTGTTAAACACACACACACTGAAGAGGAACAGCAGCAACAGAGACTG